>PPHD01005277.1:11141-26693 GCA_002909625.1 Bambusicola thoracicus | reverse complement strand
TAATCTCCATGATTAACTAGTTTACCTTTATCCCTCTGATTAGCTCTGGATTGTAAGCCTCTTTTTATTTTCCTTTATCTCTCTTTAAAGTAGGACGTAATTCTTATTATGAATGTCACACTGGTTGTGTTCTCTGTGACAGTGGAATTAACTTGCTTGGCTGAGTGGCAAATCTACTCAGTGCCACTAGAAATTCAGAATAAGCTAAAAATAAATGCTTCCCCTGTGAGATAATCTTATTTCTTGAACTTCTGTCAATATATAATTTAGGGAAAAGTTTTATTAATGATATTTTATCTCATCAGAATGAAAGTGATTTTTTTCTTGTTTTCTTTTTTTCTAGTTTAATGTCTTCATAACACATGCCCCTGAATGAGCCTAATACACTGTGCCAGCACAATTCTGCCACGAACTAGGGAGGGTGCACCAACTATTGGACAGCTTTAGCTCTTCAGGAAAGGCTCATAAAGTATCAAATTGTATCAGTCAAAAGGGTTCTAAATTTTAGCATCAACCTTGTTGCACTATGTAGGTATGTTTCAGTTTAAGAGCAACCTGTTCAGATGGTAACATCTTTCAATTAGAAGTTGAAGGAGTACACTGAATATTTTTTCACACTTGTTTTTTTCTCTCTTCCATTCCCTTCAGTGTTCTTCATGACCTTTCTTTCTTTCTTTGGTCATCCCAGAAACTTAAGTACTGTTCCCGTCAGTTTTTGCTTCTGGGGTTTTATGCTGTGTTTCTATTTTGTTTGTTTTTCTTTGAATTTGGTCTGTTTTTTCTGAAGGTACTTCATCTTTTACCACATGAAGAAGTGCTCCTCAAGAAAGAAATTCATTATAGCTTTCTCTAGAGCTGCAGTTCTTCTTTGCAATATTGCTGAGGTAGTAATTGGGTTGATGCTATTGTGATAAGAGTTACCTACCGGCTTCAGGTTTAGAGAGGTGTTAATTAATATTATGATATAGAAATAATACGTATGGTGTGGTTTTTTTTGTTTGTTTGTTTTTAACTAATGAGTACAAATAGTATTTTGTGGTGGTTGTTCAAGCCAGGCTGATTGAATACACTCCAGGAGACACTGAATTTGGGTAGGCTGTACTTAGGGCATATGTTGGCCTTTTTCTGCCTTTCCTTAACTACGGTGCTGTCTTACATTGTTATAAAGATTAAGCCAGTGTATCCTGGTCAGATGTCAGGACCCTGTTTCAGGAAAATGACACGTGAGTGCTTGAATGCTCTGTCTCTTCCGCCCCCTCTCTTGTGCCAGTTCTGGTCGACATAATACATTAGAGGTTAGCTGTTCATGTGCTGGAAACACTTTTTACTTTGAGCTCCTATTCTGAATGTTAATAGCTTCCTGTAATACAGCGCTTTGTATGGAAGAGGTTCAGATAAGTTGTATTTAAAGCCTTGGAATTCTTCTGAGGTAGTTTCTAGTTTTTCTTTTTATAGTAATGTGTCTGTCATTGTGCTATATGTGTGACCTACTCAATGAAACATTTGTTCAGTAAGCAGTGGAACCACTGCAGCTACTTTGCAGGGGGTTGCATGCTCAGGGTCCTACACCCTGCAGGATGATTCTTCTCATCCTTGGCTGCAGGAGGCTGCGTGGCGCTAAGGCATGTATGCACTCAAAGGTGAAACTTTCAACCATACTTCCCTTAGTAGAGGCACTATTTTGCGTACTGGATTTCATAAAACATCTGAGATAATTACATTTCTATAGATTTTCCTCTCAAATACAGATTGAAAAGATGCTGGGCAGACAGTGTGACTTTGTATACCTTATTTGCTTGAAAAACACTGAAATTAAAGA
The DNA here is from genome assembly GCA_002909625.1 of Bambusicola thoracicus. Classification (NCBI taxonomy): domain Eukaryota; kingdom Metazoa; phylum Chordata; class Aves; order Galliformes; family Phasianidae; genus Bambusicola; species Bambusicola thoracicus. Next base: position 24,874 of record PPHD01005277.1, on the reverse strand, counting down.
AAGTTTGTTGGAGAATTAAGTTTCAGTGGTGACTGTATGAGTAAAAGGTTGCTGATGATTTTTCTCTTAACTCTCTCCATGCAGTAGTGAAAGGTGTACAAAATATGCATACTTGTAATAGAGATAGGGATTATTTTTGTCTTCTATGCAGTACAAACGTTACAAAAGGACATAGAAATGGAAGCCAGTACTACAGTGTGGCATGATTGATTGATTTGTTTTCATGTTGCGCTTTGCTATTACTTGTGGGTCCTTCCATGGAAAAATTAAGTAATATAAGAGCACAGAAAATATATTCTAATGATCTGGCTATTTGCATATCTAGTCCTGTACTGTGTGTTTAACAGTGAGAATAGCATGTCACCCAGCTTCTTTATTAGAGGGTGTATCCTTGCCTGTTTCATCTAGCATCTTCTTGACCTGTTGTTGAAAGCATTGCGTGATTCCTTTCTAAACCTCCTATTTGCTCTCACAGACTTCTGTGGTAATAAATTCCAGATGCTCAATTCCACTTGAACTGTCTGAAACTTAACTCTTCCTAGTTTCAATAACGTTCCCATTTCTGGTGTTGTGAAATAGCAACTTTGGCTTCACTGTACCTAATGTTCTGATGAGTTTTCTTCTTGCCAAAGTACAGAGTCGTACCCTGTTTTGGCTTTCTCTTCCTAGAACATCTGTTCCAGCCTGTAATCATTTTGATTGTCTCTTTTTCTCCAGTGTTTTCTAAGTCCCTATATCTGTGCAATGGTTCACCTGCTTGTTGCTCTTTTTTCTTCCTTTATTGATCTTTTTAACATTTTTCAATGTATTTTTTTAAATTATCAAGCATATTTTGAAATTTCAGTCTAACCTTCCTGCATGCTTTATTTGCCCCGTGGGTTTTTTTTTTTTTTTTTTTTTTTTTTATTGAAAGCACATATCGTTTCTATTTCACAATTTAGATTGTTGGTAAAGACATGAACAAAAACAGACATGCAGCACATTCATGTTAATCCCATCTAAAGGGTTCTCCCATCTTTTTTAATGAACATGAAATTTCATCCAGCTTTACATGTCTCCTTATAATAATCTGAACACAGTTCCTCAGGTTTGCAAGAAAGTTTTATTGAAGGACAAAGTATGTTACTCATAGTTTCTCCAGGAGGATAACAAGGCTTAGGACTAGGAAAGTTGGAAATGTAAATTGATTGATGTGACTTTTTCATGACAAAATTATTATTCAGTCCAATGTCTTATTTCCTAGATATTTACATGTAATGCCTTCATTACTTGTTCAAGTATTCTCTGGAGATGGAAGCTGTTTATTTCTAGTTTATTTCTGAACTCCCGTTGCCCTGTCCACGTTTTGGTCTTAAATTTAACACCATTTTTTGCAGTCTTCTGATACTTCACTCATGTTCATGATTTTGCAGAGCAAGGTGCTTAAAGTTCTCTCTTTACCTCATTCAAAACCTTAAATATACAAGGATGAAGCTTGCTGGGCCCAACCAATTTGAAAATACATAATGTATCCTACTACTCTAGTGCCTTCCTAGTTATGTTAAATAGAGACTTAAGTGTCAAAGATATTAACCGTACTTACTAGCTGTAAGATTGAAGACCGCATTGGATATTTCTGCTGCATGTGGATTCCAGATTAATGTGAAGCAGTCTTTATACAACACTTTCATAGATGCACATAATGATCTTAAGAGCCAAGGAAGGTGATTGCTAATCCATGAAGTCCATTTGCATACTACCTTTGGCAAATCATAGAATCACAAAGTTGGCTAGGACCTACAAGTTCATCTAGTCCAACCATCCTCCCATCACCATTACTACTACAAGCTCCTAAACCATATCTCATAGCTCCTCATCCAGATGCCTCTTGAACACTGCCAGGGACGGTGACTCCACCACCTCCCTGTGCAGGCCATTCCAGTGCCTGACCACTCTCTGAGGGAAAAAGTTGTTGCTTATGTCTAATCTAAACCTCCTCTGGCGCAACTTGTGGCCATTTCCTCGGGTCCTTTTTGTTGCCTGGGAGAAGAGGCCAAATCCCTCCTCATCACAACCTCCCTTCAGGAAGTTGTAGATTGCAATGAGGTCTCCTCTGAGCCTCCAGACCAAACCAATCCCAGCTCCTTCAGCCGCTCTTCATAAGACTTTTGCTCCAGACCCCTCACCAATTTCGTTGCCCTTCTCTGGACATGTTTCAGGGCCTCTATGTCTTTCTTGTAGTGAGGGGCCCAAAACTGAACACAGTACTTGAGCATGTAGCACAGCATGTCATGCAATACCAGTTGTGCAGAATTTTATGAGCTGTTGGACAGGTTACTTGTGCTGAAGGTGGGTGCTTCTCACATTGGTCTTCAGACACGCTACACTACAGGAAAGAGCAGGCTCCCGATACGACACAACATGTGTCATATCGGGAAACCTCTCTCAGAGGTATGAAAATCTCTCTCAGAGCCTTGGTGGTTCTGACAGGCAGACATGACCTCTGTATTAGTACACTGTGTAAATTCTACCTCCTTTGTTCTCCAAATAGATATAAAAATAAAGCACTACTTCAAAGCCATGGCATGTTTGGTCATTATGTACTCAGTTCTCTCAGTAAATGCAATGTGGTGATTTCATGGCTCTTATGTGGGGAGATGAGGTGGTGGTGGTGTTTTTTTTTGTTTTGTTTTGTACTGTGCTGAGAGAAAAGTAAATTCCTCTTTACATTTAGTGTGTTAGAAATACCTAGTGTTTGTGAAGAAAGTGAAAGCTTTATGGGCCATTGAAGAGTTCTTAACAGGCTTTGCGCAATGGGCATGCAGTGAAAGTGAATGGCTTTTTCTTTTAGCTCTGATTTGAAATTCTGCTTGGTTAGCAATGGCTCTGGTGCAACCTTAACTGACACAGACTATCATTTTTCTTAATAATAAATAAACAGATAATGTCCTTCTCAGATGAAAATCTTCTCTGAATGGTGCTGCACTCATTCTGTGCAGGTTTTGTTCTTTTTCTCACTCTCTACCTAGGGGTATAACAGCATGAAAACTACTGTGCTTTATTTTAGTAAATGCAGTGTTTTGATGGATTTCTTTTCAACATGGGTATTAAGTTGGATGAGGCAAGTGAAAGAAACACATTTCGCTCATGAAAGTGGAAAATAACAGCATTTTTGATGGTTCTTATTTATGTTGGAGCTTTTCCTGTCTTTCATAAGCGCTGAAGAAATCTGTCATGCAAGAGTTTATGGGTTTATGCTGGAATTGTTTCCACTCTCGTTGAGAGAGAAACTCTCAGTCATCCTTGTCTTCTGATATGTGTGGTCAAGCTAACAGATGCTCTGGGCCCAGACTTTGTAGCACCTCATGGCAGGAAAGAATGGAATACTCTCTTCTCTGTTTTCAATGTGTGTGGGAAGTAAAAAGATCACGCTGCAGCAAGTTAGGTATCAATAAGGTACTAACACGTGAGTAGGTTACCTGAAGAGACTGTAGGATCTCTTTCAACAGGAAATTCTTAGGGACAAGTTAGATAAATATCTCTTAAAGTAGTATTTGTATAAATTAATCATAATTGTGAAGAGATGGACTACATAAGCTTTAGAGGTCTCTCTCTACTCTGTATTCCTTAACCAAGTGTTGAAGTCTGAAAGGCAGAGGGGTTTTAGGGATTTACTGAATGAAGCAGATAGAGCTGACAAGGTCAGATCCCAGTTGCCAAGCTGAGGCAAAGCAATGTCGCATCAAGCAGTTTTCCCAAGCGCATGGACTCGAGCCTAAACAGCAAATCTAACAGATTCCTTCTAATGTTTCTATCGTGTGAGATTTTCTATTTTGAATTAATTTCTTTCACAGGGCTGCTGTTACTCACACATGCATGCACATGTGGATAGTAGAATAGAGTCAAGGACTGTTCTGATCTGCTTTAATTAGAAAAAGCCTATTATAAAATTGCCTGCAGTTTTGACGTTAGCGATGGAAATTAAGATTTACTATCCCTGTCAAAAGAAAAGCTCAGGAGACACATTTGGTGCCAGCAGCTATTTTTCATTCTTTGTTTTGTAATATTAGCATCAATTTGAAGGTAAGCAATATTTAAATATTCATTCCTAATCTAATATATATGTTCAGATGTTGTCAAAAATCACAACTCAGCGAGAGTAATTTCAACTGTAAAAGCATTCAAAATCCCCTTTACTATCTGTATAATTTTTGTTGTTGTTGTTTTTTAAATGATCTTTACCCAGCCTTTCAGGTCTGTGATTAAAAGTTTGGGATTAGGAGAGTGGTAACTTGGAATTTTCACTTTTTCAAAAAATTGAATATTTTGTGCTATCCTTCAGTCAAAGAGAAAGATACAGTTTTTGGAGCTTGATAAGGTTCTTTCTAGTCTGGGTGAATTTTAAAGGTCTTCTATGCTACAAGGCAATATGCCATTGAGCTGGGACTTGAAATAAATAAATAATAATAATTTAAAAATGAAATAACGGATCTGTTATTATTTTCAAGCAGAAATGCCTAATTTTTTATTCTAGTTTTTTAGCTTGGTCTTATTCATCATGTTAAATTGTTGCTGTTCGTACTGAGAAGCAGTCAAACTGCAGAGTTTATAAAATGTACACATTATTATTATTTCAGAACTGAAATAATAGGGATTTATACAAATTCAAGCTACAACACTGAAGTCTAGAAGCCTTGAGTATGTTCCCTGAATTGATGTGAAATGGGATTTAAGGTAGATCAAGAGGATTATTTTGGCCTCTCGCTTTCTTTATTCATGGAATTCACCTGGAAATTGCTACCATAAAATTTCCTGGTACTGAAGGAATGTTAGGTGTCAGGATAGCTTGCTTTTTATTTAATTTTTTTTTCCTCCTTATGGTATCATTTTAAATATTCTGTAGCTTTTATGTAGCTTTTGGCCTTTAAGCAAGACTTTCAGGGACTTTTGGTGACTCCTTTTAATACAACATCTTTTGCTGCCTTAGTCTGGCTGGTCCAGCCTTGAAGGCTGATGTGTTCCTATCCGTTCCAGGCACTGGGATGCTCACTGGTTGGTTGTCTGCTTGTGCGGACACCCAGCTAGAATGTGGGAGTCAATTGCTGGAGCAGTGTTGTGCAGTAGCTAGGATGCCTGTTGTGACAATTTTGTCAATCTTCGTTCAAATTATGGGCTCAGGACTGTTCCTGGTGAGCAGGATGACTGCAGTTATGTGATTAGAGTGAAAGGAGCATTATGGTCAGGAGCTGTCCTGGCTGGCTTCCCCTGCCCTCAGGGCTAGAGAGTAAGCCCTGACTCTGCTTGGCTTACTGCCATGGGAGTAGCTCCGCTGTCTTGCTGCCATGGTGATAAACCCAGTGCTTGGAAGAAGCTGCATCAGTTTCTGCAAATACACTTGGAGAATTATAACAAACTGCACGAGACAAAGGTCACTGTAGCAAGAGATTAGATGTCCTGATGAGGAAATGGCATAAAGCAGTGTCCCAGGTCTGAATGTCTCTTTGGCACTTCTTAGTTTTCTTGCTGCTACGATGAGGCAGTGTTTTAACATTTCTCTATTAAATCCTACTGTGCACGTGACTTCAGCTTTAGTTTTGGTCACCCAAATGCAGTCACTTCTAATTCTTGTTTATACATTGCTACGATTATACCTAGCAGAAAAGTAAGTCCACATTGCATTTATTTCAGGAGTAGGTTTTGTAAATGCTTGAAGAGGGCTTTCTTATGCTACGTTCTGATAAGATTTTAGATAATATATTGGCACAGATTTAAATATGTGTTTAAAAGTTATAATGGATGTTAAACATTTTTATATTTAAAACGCATGTATAACCTAAATTTATTCAGTGTTAGGTGAAGGGATACATTTCTCACTCCATTTCAGAGAATTTGTTTTTGTCTCACTGAGGAAGTTGTTTTACTGTGTTATCAATGAGTATTTCATTTCTGTCTGTAAAAGCATCTGATTTGTTCTGAAAAGTGTGAGTTGGGCCTTTTCTTTATGCATATGTGGTACCCTGAAATTTATTACCTCTTAAATGCTGAAAAGCATGGAAATACTGTGAAGCTGTTTTTCAGGAAGAAACATGAGGTTGCACTTTCTCTCTTTCCTATTTCTTTATAAAGCTTTTTTTGAATAAAAATTTGTGTACAGGGCAAAGATAGAATTTAAGAAAATAACTATGGTAACATGTTAGAGTTTTTAATTATTATTTAAACACATTTGGGATTGTGCAAATTTTCTTCAGTAGAAAAATGCACAGTATATTTGAACAGTAGGTTTCAGAATAAAGCAATCTTTCTATTCATGCAGCTGTATAAATTTCATGTCAGGAAATTCTTTAGAAGGTTTCACATTTATCTAGGGCTGTACTCGTATCCCATTTAGTGCTGCAAGATTTCATATTGTAGAATAAGGAGGTGCTATGCTGTGTTTTGCCAGCAATTTCCAATTGTTTCATTGACTCCCATCTAGCATTTGTGAATTTGCTTTCTTTGTATCTTAAGTGCTGTGGGGCAAGGACTAGCCAAAGTGTCTCAGTTGCTGTGACATTTTTAACAATGTCAGTTGCTTTCTGTAGCAGTAAAAAAGAACTTTGCTCTTCATTCTTCTTGCAATGACACGTTTTATTTCAGCCACACACAACAAAACTCTCAAGATTTTGAGTGCCTGAAGGGTTTATTGTGTTTCTGATGTGCAATCAGAAAGTATATAGTTAATGTGAGAATCATTATTTCAATGCATAATGCTTTTCTTTAGATGCTTTTCTTGTGGTGCCATCAGAAGACAAGTTTAAATTATGAATATTATTTGTTACATGAATTATTTAATAATGCCTGAGAGGTATAAACTACATCTCAAGGTGATAACCTCAAGGATGGTTTTGAGGATATTTTCATCCTGAGGTGTATTTCATGTTTACAGCTATGGCAGTAAGGTCTTCAAAGGTTTCTAGATTTTCATTTAAAAGCTTTAGAGTCTCAAGTCACTGAACGGAATGTGCTCACTCCATTAAAACTTATTTAATCTTGATCTCTTTCAGTCCCAGCAAAGATGCATTGTGATCTTTGCACTGGTATGCTGCTTTGCAATTCTCGTTGCACTGATATTTTCGGCAGTGGATATTATGGGAGAAGATGAAGATGGACTCTCGGAGAAGAACTGTCAAAATAACTGTCGGTAAGAGGTAACAAACAAAACTTCTCTTTTGGGGTGATTAAGAACATGTATGTATTATATAATGGTATGTAATAACTGTCATAGTTCAGTGGTGTAATTGGCAAGAGAAATAGATAACATCCAATGAAATGGTTTCTTGCTTTAAATTTGTTTTTAGTGGTTTGTTTGACAAAATACAGCACACTCTTCTTAAAGTTGTATTTTGTGGTATGTTTTGAGCAAGGTCTTCCTGCTAGTTCAGTTATTTTGTGTTTCTGGGTCAAAGTTTATTGCATTTCAATAAATGAGGCCTGAGGTAGCTCACACTGCTCTCAATTTCACTGCATCTTTCTTTCATCAAGACTTTTTTTTTCCTTCTTCTTTCAGGGAAGGTCACTTATTGCTTTTGACCTGAGACTGCTCCTTTTATATAATCTATTACTGCTCTTGCACACCCCTAATATATGCGGTGTCTTACCTAGGAACTGTGAGAAAAAAGGATACAGACAGAAAGACTAGAATATTTTCTGTGTTGAGGTTCAAGGGAGATCTTATCACTCTCTACAACTCTGTGAAATGAGGTTGTAGCAAGATGGGTGTTGGCTTCTTCTCCCATGTAACAGCAATAAGATGAGAGGAAATGGCCTCAAGTTGTGCAAGGGAGGTTCAGGTTGGATTTTAAGAAAAATTTATTCTCAGTAAGAGTGGTGACCCCATAGGACATGCGTAGAATCTACTCAGCTACCAATGGCTGGGCCTACGGGAAGCTGGAGGTTGTTTGTATTTATTAGAATAATCTAAAGAAATTCTATTGTTTGTTGGAGCCTTTTCTCATCATTTCTGCAAGTTGTTGATTTGGTGTGTGACCTTTTTGGGAACAGAAATCTGTCCACACCATGCTTTCATTTTTTCTAGCACTGGCTTTGTTGGTCTTTTTTTTTCCTTTGTAAAATGACTTGGTCTTCTCACTTTGTGGTACACTCACAGTTCTGGACAGCCTTCTAATACTTGTCTGAATTTTCTTGAGTTCAGTTAGCTTTCATTTCCTTGTCAGGGTCTGTGGTATTCTCTACTGTGAGTTGTTGCCTTCCAAAATTTTTGAAGACAACTGTATGTGTCACCTCTACACCCACTCCTCTGTGTGGGAATCTTTGACAGAACTAGGTCAGACAAGGGGAAAGTCTTTCTGCTCAGTTGCTTCTGTGCACTGCACATGACTTCAGTTATGGACCATGTTTTCCTGGTAGTTTCATAATCTAATAGTTTCCAATTTTGTCTCTGGGCTTAACCATGAAAGATCTTGATCTTCTCTTTGTAATTTTCAAATGGAAAAAAAAAAAAATTAGAAGTGGGAGCAGCGTACAGTGTGATGGTAAACCGGGATATTGTTTTTTCTGTGTCTAAGAGAACAAATGCTTTTCATGGGACACGGCAATCTCCCTTTCCAAAAATGCTTATCTTTGCTCAGTTCTTTGTTAGTTGGCATATCTCATTTTTGTCTCTCTTGTACTGTGAAAGTGAAATCTGGGAGTAAGTCTTTCACACTGATGTTAACCATTAGAGTCGATGAAACCATTCTGCATTTACAGTGATAAAAGTGATCTCAGCTCTATTTTAAGATGCCTTTCACAGAGAAATTCAAGTGTGTGATCTAGCTACTAATACTTGAACCATAACACTGTGTATAAACCATTTCTAATAACAGCTATTGCAATATCCAAGTGCTGGTAGCTGCAACCTACTAACACTGAATCCTTTGCATGATGGAAATCAGGCTCCTTTATGTGTTAAATATATTGCAGACTTAACTGAAGTGCTGTGAGATCAATTGCTGTGTGGCGTATATTTAGTACTTGGGGTAAGCACTTTTAATAAGTAAGACAAGAATTATTGAATTCTTATATTTCTGCTGTGTGAGGACTTTGACTGAAATTCAGGAACAGGCAGTTACATTTGCAGGATGTGCTGAGACAGTTGGCAGTGGCATGTCATTTTTTTAAGATGGAACTGTTATCAAATACAAGTTCTATGTCTGTGATTCTAGATTTACATTTATATGTGAATAAACTTGATGGGAAAAATGCTGTTGAATTGACAAGAACTTCAGTGATGTTTCGTTAAAGTCTTTCTTCTACTGAAATCAACTTCATTTCAGTGTTTGGGTTCTAAAGGAAAATATATTTAAAATAGAACCGTGGTCTAGAATAGTTCTATAACTAGAAATAAGAAAGGCAGAGAGAGACAGAAAAGAGATAGAAGGAAGCCATTTTTAGAAAACCAGTCTTTCTAGGCAGAGAGAGAAATCGTTATGTTTTAAGTAGTATTTTCCAGTAAGCCCTCTATATCATCTTTTTGCTACTATGATTGTATTATTGCTCATGAATATGAATTAAACCTTTCTGATGAAATTACTGTAGTTCTACGTGAGGCTCCTCTTTTGTTAATTCTTAAACTCCTAGTCCATAATGAATACAAACTGGTTTTGTTGTCAAAGAAGTCCTTCTTTTTTAGCATTGTATTTATTTTTCTTGGGAACTTTGTAACAAAAACTTGGCAGGAAAGTGGAAAAGCAGGTATTATTACGTCTTTGCTAATTGCTGAAGGATTTGTTGCCATCTATTTAAGAGGGCACATAGGAAATATTTTTGTTTCTTTAAAAATTACTATGCTTGAACTATTAATTATGATTTGTAACCTTCGGGGTTCTTGCTAAAAAGCTCAGTCTTTAATCAAGAACTCTAAAAAGCATTTTACCTTACAGACTGTTTGTGTCTCTCACGATGTGAAGTTAGGTGCCTGGAGGCTACAAACCGTTTTCCATTTTGTTTGTAACACAGGCAGGTAAACAATTCAGTGTATTCAAAAATACGGAGTAGAGTATCAAGAAGAACTTGATATTCAATATTTAACTAAGAAATGAATGAAATTCTTTCCTTTTTTTTTTTTTTCCCCCTTTCATACAGAATTATGTTTCTTTAAGCTTGCTTACAGAAGTACAGAAATTGGAAACTTAGAAGAAATTACAACTCCGTACTAGTAGTTAAGGGCAAATAGTAGGGCAAATGTGTGTACCATAAAAATAACGGCTAAGAACCATTGTAGAAATTACTATCTTCTACTGACACGCATAGTGCTATTCAAAATTAGAGTTGGGTGGAGGTGCGCAAAGGTCTACAAAATTTATTTGGCAGAAAAATTTGGGCTTTAGAATTGAAATTAGAATCTGAGTTCTGCTAACTGGAAAACTTTATTGGTTCAGATGAAATAAAGTCTCCCATATATAACACTCATACCATGAGTTACATATGGAGAAACTGGTTTACTGAACGTAGTTGTTGTATCCTTTAAAACATCAATTTTATTTTTATGGTTGGACCAAGGCAGTTAAGAGGCATCTTTTCAGTTCAGAGAATGCTGTGTATTGCTGATTTGGTTCCAGTAAATTTGATTATAGAATACCAGACATAACAAAATACAAATTGCTTTTTACCCTTTCTATTAAAAGCAGCGTCAACTGATTGACATTTAAGGATTAAAAAAATAACAAATAGTAATGGCTGTGAAAAGCGGAGATTTTGCAGTTTGTACTTCAAATGGGATGTATAATTCTCTTGAAGTCCACCATAATGTTGTTAGGCAGGCCCTGATAGATGAGACTGGTTAAGAGCATATGCTTAGCAGTCTGGGAACTTTGCCTGTCTTGTCCTGGGTCCATTAGACACTGCATCTATAAAATTAAATTATTGTAATTTGAAAATAGTACCTTTTTATGGCTGATTTAATTTGAATAAATCTTGGCTACCCTCTGACATAAGTCAAGACTGACTTGGTTGTGTTAAAACTGGCTGGTGATCTCTAAAAATCAAAGTGTGGAAAACAGAAGAAATTACTTCTGACAAAATATGCTCTCTGCTATCTGAGATGTTAGAACCAAGGTCTTTTTGGTTTGTTACCAGTAACTCAAGCATTCAATAAACCTCCTCTTCTGCTTATTGCTGCTGGCACACATTCAAGGGGTCCAACAGAACTTGTATGCTGTCTTAATTCTCCTTGTCTTGCCAACCTTTCCAGTGCCCATGGGAGCAGCTGTGGCAGAAAACATAAATCTTTCTGTGGCTAGTCTAGTCCAGTCTTGTCTCTGTCCGGGGGCTGAGGAGGGGCAAGGTGAAAAGGGTAGTAGTAATGATGGATACTTTGTATGGTTCCCAGCTGCAGTTTAGGGTGTAGAAAGATTGTTGTCATGAGGATATTTTTTTTCTTCTGTTTCCTCCCCTCCTCGTTTTCTTAATGGTGTTTTGGGGATTTTCTTCTTTTGTGAATTGTAGCTTTTCTAGATTTCTGAGGTAAGTTCTTAGTGGCAAATCACAGAATTACAGAATGGCCCGAGTTGGAATGGACCTCAAGGATCATGAGTCTTCAACCCCCCTGACACAGGCAGGGCCACCAACCTCCACATTAATACTAGCCCAGGCTGCCCAGGGCCCCATCCAACCTGGCAACCTGGTTTTGTTTGTTCAAGGTTGATTCTGGCTTGGATTCTGCTTCAGTGACACTGTTTTGCTATTTTAATTGATTATCTTTTCCTCAGAGTAGTAACGAAGGTACTTGAGCTCTTGTTTGGATTTGCATGGAAGGAACTTGCCTTTGGGTATAATGTGAATTGGAAAGCGTAGGTGGTTCCTTTGGTGTTTGTAGGAAGGCACTGACTAATTCTGCCTACAGCAAGCAAATGATGAGCGTAAGGTTGTGTTTCCATTTGCTTTGGCAATTGTTTGGATTGTTTTGGATAAGGATTTGTGTCCTTCATAATTTGAGTATCCTGCAGAGGAGCTCAATCTTCCCTTTGAAATGCTAGGCTTTAGACCTCAGCAGAGCTCAGCACTGAGATCCAGAGATTAAATGTAGTTATACAACAACGCACTTTTGTATTAATTAGTTATGTGTTGCTTTCAAATGTGCCTTGTATTCTTGGGTTGTGAGAGAGGACCCAAAATTGATTTTATTTTGTATTGCTTTATAAACCTTTTCTTCAACTTTTCTCTGCTACTTCACTCAGTAGGGTTTTGCAGCACTATTAAGTGAGCATTCAGCAGCCACTTGCTTACATAGTTATACCTTGGAAATGCTTTGCCCCTGGCTGGTTGTGGGGGAGACTTTCTCTGTGCTGTGTGGGTTCTGAATATAGCAAGGTTTATATTGACTGATTTCTATTTAATAAACAAACTATGACAGGCATAATAACTTAATGCCTCAACAGAACAAGATGCTCAGATTTTGAAAACAAGCCTGTTAACGAGCAGCTGAAGATATCTATTTACAAAACACTTATGGCACTTGGCATAAGAATACCTTCTGTCAACATGATGGCTGTTGTCCTCCTGTTTTGGGGTGATGGAGCGAATGAGCTATAAAACCACTATAAACAAAAAAAAAATCCATATTCTCAGTCATTTTTATTTTTGCGTGAAAACAACCTTACTATTGAAGGTTTTGTGGGTGGATGGTGCAGAGAGCTGATGAACTTCCTTGTAAGGGCATTCAGTGAATTGGGGACTCAGTAATTAAAAAAAAAAATTACCAGAGGAAACTCTTACCTTTCCTTTTATTTATTTTTTTAATTGTATTCTATGGGAAAAATACCCTATTGGCAGTTCCCCAGTATCTGTACAGAATAAAATTTTCTTTCTTCTGTTCCTGTGCCAATAGCAAAAGAGAATCAATTTGTTTTGTGTTTACTTTCAGCTATAAAGAACGCTTTCACAAATTAAAAGATGAGTGCCAAAACTCACGAGCATGTTCTGTTCAGATATTATTCTACCGCATTACTGCCAAAAGATGGTCCAGCATTAATTACATTGTGTGGATGAGTTTGGGCTTCAGTTCATTTTGTCCAAATTCACAAACCATTTTTCCACTCTTTTTTCAGTTAAATCTAATGGCTTTCTCTGTGTTCTGACAATGCACCAGAGGCTCCTTAAACCAGCTTTTTTTTCTATTCTGCTAAGCATTGTTAATGGTGTAATGCAGAGGTTGATGTGTTTTGTATTCTTGGAATTTATGCATGTAAGTATTCATTTGTTTCTTGTTTCATAACCCAGAGTTGTGAACTTACTTTGGAGAAAATATCACAACCTTTGCAGAAGTCAAATTCCAGTTACTTCATGGATCCTGGGTGATGTAAATGGGATAAAAAGACAATTCTTTACCAGGCCTCTTCTATCTGGTCTGCTGGGGATGTTCTCTATAATCAAATCTTTCTTTTTCTTCNAGCATTGTTAATGGTGTAATGCAGAGGTTGATGTGTTTTGTATTCTTGGAATTTATGCATGTAAGTATTCATTTGTTTCTTGTTTCATAACCCAGAGTTGTGAACTTACTTTGGAGAAAATATCACAACCTTTGCAGAAGTCAAATTCCAGTTACTTCATGGATCCTGGGTGATGTAAATGGGATAAAAAGACAATTCTTTACCAGGCCTCTTCTATCTGGTCTGCTGGGGATGTTCTCTATAATCAAATCTTTCTTTTTCTTCTTTCTTAACTTAATGTGTGCAGAAAACTCAGATGATTTCTTCCCAGCAAGACTCATGAAATTC
>PPHD01005277.1:0-11111 GCA_002909625.1 Bambusicola thoracicus | reverse complement strand
TTTCTTAACTTAATGTGTGCAGAAAACTCAGATGATTTCTTCCCAGCAAGACTCATGAAATTCTCAAGGTCATTTTCTTTACCAGACTGTGAGCCTGCTTTAAACAAAGTTATTAAATCTGGAATTATTGGTCATTCTCCTGATCTTGAAGACTGATTTGCTACACAACAGAGAGGTTTTTATTCTGTCTGCTGAGAATAGAAATCCAACTTAATAAAACTCCTTGATAAATACTTCTTCCCTTCCTCTGTGGAAAAAGCATTAAAAGGGGCTAAATTTTCCATCAGAATGTCTGAATTCATGCTCTATTTCAGGGTGACTTGTGCATTCAGCTCGGGCTAACGTTGTATCAGACCATAGCAAGAACCTGATCCAGTGACATTGTTTATCTTTAATTGCTACTCCACACTCAGAGTAGTATTTTAAAAGGTACTTTCTGTCCCATCAGCTTACAGTAGGTGTATTGAGATCTGTGTCTAATTCTACAATGCTTCTGTGAGCGTCCTTTTAGCAAGTGTGATCTGATATTCTCCTAGAGTTCAAGTGGGACGTGCTAGACACTGTCTTTGGTGCCCCACCCAGTGCATGGATGAGTGCTCTGCCCAGAGTGCCAAGGCAGCATCAATTATGAATAAGCAGTTAGAATGCTGGTAGGAGCCCCATCAGCATCCTAGGGATATTAGTACTGTTTTGTTGGGTAAGCTGGAGCTGACAGTGTCCTATTCAGCAGCGTGCAGCACACTTCGTCAGTTGTAGCACTGAAACTGAAGTCAGATGGCAGTGGATATTGGTGTTAATGCCCCAGTGGGAAGCGTGGAGTAGTCGTAATAGTTGAAGTTTGCTAGGACTGTTGTCTTCAAATACTCTGTATGTGTTTCAGTAGGGATGGTAGGATGTACTAGATTGAAACTGATAGGATAGACCTATTTTTAAGATTTTCTCCTTCATTTTTTTTTCTTTATATTAATGAGTGAGTTGTGAGCCAGAAACGCTGATCTCTGTATGTCTGTGTCTCTGTAGTTAGTTCACAGAATCATTGTCTATGAATAAAGCCTTTGACATAAACTGCGTGTTTGTTGGCCAGCTGAACCTTTCTGCTTGGCTTTTGTTAAACTTAGAAGTAAGAGCTTTCTTCCCTCATTGAACTTATTCATATCCAATCCCTCCTGACCAAGATGAAAAAATGTATTGGAGATCTTGATCCATCTTATAACTAGTACTATTTTTTTCATGTTATCTGTCACAGGTTTTTTCCCTAACAGATTTGTTTCCCACCAATCTGACCAGAAAACAGGAAAATAGAGCACAAATACCAGCCTTCATTTCTGCCAGATGCAACTCGCTGTATGTCCTTTATTCTGTACTTAGTGTCCTGCCTTTCCAAGTAAGGCTATTTGAAAATCATCATACCGCACAAAGTTAGTTTTCAAGGCTGACAGCATCATAATTTAAGTTTAAATCTGGTTTCTTCACATACTAAGTATTGAAATGGTTCTTCTGGGAGCCATCAGGGGTTTACATGCCTTCCAATGTGAGGGGAAAGATTCATCTTGCCTCTGATGCTAGATTCCTAAAGGGTATTTAATAGCACGTGAGAACTGTTGGGTTTGACCTCTTACTGTTTTTACTGATTTACTTGGTACTCTCAGAAAATAAGTATGTTGTACTCATATTTATGAACATGAACACATGATTTTCTGGTATCTTTTGCCAGCTTGACAGGTACATAACTAACTGATCTTGCAATGTATTTCTTTAAAAACTGTTGGGAAAACAAATGGAATATTCTTTGGTGTCATTTATGCACTACATCTTCAAGCCAGCTGAACTTGAATCAGTCTTTACAGTAATAAATCTTGGAGCTTAACTTCTACTGACTGTGTTTTGGAGAAAAATACTGTTACTAATAACTTAGCAAAATACAAATATGCATAAACTCAATGAATATGCATAAACTCTCAAAACCGTAACAAATTTCACTAGAAGAATAGATAAATGAAAGTACACTATTTTGTGGTCATGCAAAGCTTATTTGGTGCCTGAAGATTCAAACCAAACAAATGACGATTTTTGTAAAGACAGCAGAACAATATACACATATGCAACTAAAGGGAAGAGGTTGTATATCCCTCCACACTAGAGTGGTGTTTCTGAAGGAAATTATTGCATGTCCCACTGTGCATTGCATTGCAATGCATGGCATCCAGCACAAGGGACGGCAGAGGCAACTCAGGTTTCTTACCCTAGGGCCCACCCAGCATCAACTGTCATAGAATCATAAAATCATTAAAGTTGAAAAAAAAACAAACTCTATCATCATCTATTCCCGCCTACCATTTCCTTCGGTGGCATATCATCCATGGATAAGCCATACAATCTATTCATTTTCCCTTCCTACCACAGAATGCACTGTCTTCCTCAGGGGCAGACTTGGAGCTTCTACATACAGATGCAGGCACATTTCAGCAGCACCAAGTTCCAATTCACTAAAGCTGGGTTCAAGAGCTGCCCCATCTGGTGAGTTTTATGGACATAAATCATATGCCTCCCTAAAGATATCCTGAACACCTTCCAGTTTTTGGCAAAGACAGAGGTTTCCACAGCCTGGAGCCGGTCCATTGGTATGGTGCGTTATGGGAATGGTCTGAGAAAGCAGCAGGGATGTAGCCTCTAAAAGTGTCATCAAGCTACTTTTTTGTTGTTGTTGCCAGTCACTCATTTGTCAAAAGAGTTTTTCAGGACTGACTAGAAAGGAGAACACTGAAAACAGGGAATGTCAGAGCTGCTCTTGAAAAGCAATACAAGTATTTGGGATGAACAGCCAAGTGATTCTGTTAGAGCTACTGACTGTTCTGGCTGTGTCATGCTTATAACACTTCAGGATATTTTTGTGTTTTCAGGGCTTTTGGTTTGGGAGTTGGAATGTTGCTATTAAAAAGTATAATTTCAGACAAAGTAACCATGAGTAACTGCTCGTGCTTTCTAGTAAAATCCAAAAGAGAGAATTGGGGTTGTTTGTTTCTTTTACTTTAAGTGCATCAGACCAAAATATTCTTCCAGTAGAAATAAAAGAACTAATTTATCAATGTACATAGCTCATATCTGTTCTGGAAAGAGGCCCCTTTATTCTCTTTATCTTGACTATAGTTTTTTGTTTTTTTCTTTGATTGCTTTTTTTTCCCAAATTTTAACCAGATGTAATTTTCACCATTTACAATTCTATAGGAACAGAACTAATTTACTCTTAAAAAAAAATTATTTTATTTTTAAGCAGCAATGCAAGTAGGTGCTTAGAAGCATCAGGTAATAGTGAAATCTGTTTTAATGCTCATAAGATCTTCTGGAAATTTCTGTAGACTGTAGCCTTTGTAATTTGAGTGCTGGTAATGTCCTTTGGGAATGAATGCTATGAGTACTTTATTCTTTTCATCTGTGGATTTTTATTACCTTTTTTTTTTTTTTAACCTACAGTATATCTGCTGAATTTGCAGTGCAGATTTCAAATAGTTGCTGACTAGAAGTTTTACCTTGGATTTTCCTTCATTCTTTTGCAGTGTAGTTTTGTTTGTTATTGTTGTGTGAGAAGGGCATTCACTAAACTTAAGGAATTGTTAGATCATAGAATACAGTATCAAAGATTATCCTTTTGTTCCTCTTCTGGGAAAGAGAACTCTTACTTAAAAGGTTCTAATTAAATTACTATCATCACTGTAAAATCACATCAATTTATCAGAAAAATAGTATCTTTATTCTTGACTGGTTTCTACAGCTGATAGCTAACACATCTGTCCATTCCAAGTCACACTAAGATAAGCAGGTATTATCTTTTGGAAGATGCACAGTGGGGTTAAGTGTACCCTTAGCAAGTTTGCTGATGACACCTAGCTGTGGGGTGCAGTCGGCATGCCTGAGGGATGGGATGCCATCGAGAGGGACCTAGACATGCTTGAGCAGTGGGCCGAGGAGAGCCTCAGGAGTTTCAACAAATCCAAGTGCAAGGTCTTGCACCTGGATTGTGGCAGCATCCACTACCAATACAAGCTGGAGGATGAACAGATTGAGCACAGCCCCTCTGAAAAGGATCTAGGGGTATTGGTGGGTGGCAAGCTGGACATGAGCCACCAATGTGTCCTTGCAGCCCAGAAACCTAACCATAACCTGGTCTGCATCGAAAGAAGTGTGGCCAGCAGGTTGAGGAGGTGATCCTGCCCCTTTGCACTGGCGAGACCTCACCCGGTGCGTTTGTATCCAGATGTGGAGTCCTCAGTACAGGAGAGACATGGACCTGTTGGAGCGTGTCCAGAGGTGAGCCACAAAAATGATACAAGGGATGAAACATCTCTCCTTCGAGGAGTGACTGAGAGAGCTGGGACTGTTTAGCCTGGAGAAGAAAAGTCTCTGAGGTGACCTAAGAGTGACCTTTCAGTATATGATGGGGATAGACTCTTTAGCGGGACAAGGGGAAATGGTTTCAAACTTAGAGAGTAGATTTAGGTTGAGTATAAGGAAAAAATCTAATACAGTGAGGGTGCTGAGACACTGGAAGAAGTTGCCCAGAGGAGCAGTGGATGCCCCATCCCTGCTGAAGTTCAAGGTCAGGCTGGACTGGGCTCTGAGCAGTCTGATCTAGCTATGGATGTCCCTGTCCATTGTTGGGGAGTTGGAAAAAATGATCCCTTCCAAACTTAAGGATTCTGTGATAACTATTCAGACAAATTAATGTTACTGTTCACAGTTAAAAAATGTTCAGAGATGATCAGGGTTCTGTGGAAGAAAGTAAAAAGACAATGCACATTTCACTGTTGATGAAAAACATCCCTGTAATATTTATTTGCAATATTCAGGCATTGTAAAAGGATTTTGTATGAACTTAGAGCAAAGCATAGAAATAAAATAAAAGCATCTCACTGAGTAATTCATATATATGATAGTATCTATTTGTGTGTTATTTGTTGACCTTTTAAGAGTCTTAGTAAAGGTGATATGTTAGGATCCGTTTCTGTGTTTCACAGAGAAGTGAGCAGAACAGTCAGTTCTCCTGAAGGAGGATTAAACATGAGTTTTGGAAATGCATAGAGAAGACAATTGTGTGAGTTTTTCAGTAAGCAAATCCTGTGTATCTTCAATTACAGTATGTCAGTGAACATGAGAAAACTAAATGATACAGTGTCTCTTGGCTAATGGTGTATTTTATGTTCTAGGTGAGAAACAGCAGCGGCAGATAGATTTCTTGTGCAGAATTCAATGGAAACAGTTCACTTGTTTCATTCTTTGGTGGGAACGTTGTAATCCATACATCACTGCACTGCGTTTCATTTCACCTTAGTAGAAGTTCCTCAGAAATCCATTGTTTTTGTGTTTTGCTATTCAAGGTAGCACCTTGCTGTCAATAATGAAATAATATCAGCTCAGGATCTATTCCTGACGTGGGCAAAGCCTTACTCTTTTTAAGGTGCTGACTGACGTAGCACCTTGATGGTGGGACAAGGGCAGAGGCATGGTGACTGTGGGCAAGACTCTGGCAGGCAATGAGGGGAAACCCCATTCCTCACATTAACTCCAAATCAGAGTTGTAAGAGATTTCAGGAAGTTCTGGTTTGAGTGTGAACATTTTTTGTGATAAATGGTTGTATGCTAAATTATTAATACTTTGTGGAATCCTTTGGTGCATTTTGAGGTGTTACTGCTCTGTAAAACTAGTTTTCTTCTGACTTACACTCTGATAGGATTTTGCCATGTAGGAAGTTTTCCCATTGCTTTCTTATTTTTACAGCTATATTTCCTTTCGTGACCCTTGATAGACTTCTGTAACCTTGCTTTCCTTCTCTTTCATTTCCTTGTTGTTTAGAATCAGCCTCATGAGGTTCTGACAGTGTGCTTGTGTCTCCATTGGGATTTTCTATACCGGCCTTTCTGTGGATCTTCTCCCTGTCCCCTAGAGGTTTAGCAAGCGGCATAAACTTAATTCCTTGGAACTTGTACAAGATTCCTCCTACACACATTCATATTCCCTATCTCAAGTCTATATTCAGAGAGAGTGTCTTGGGGATAAATCTGTGTTGGCCACAGTGCTGCAAATATCAAACAAATCCACAGTTCTATGTATCAATATAACTAAAAGAAAAAAATGGCTAGTTAGTTAAGATATGTTTTGGTGCAATTGTTGAAGATTATTGCATAAGATAGTTTAATCTAGTGAATATACTTAAGTGATTTTAATTTTATTAGGCTTGAATTAAAATACTTATGCATAGGAGTAATTCTCCTAAGATGAGTCCATTTTTTTCTGACCGGAATTAGTAGACTTTATTAAAGTGTACTGAAACAGCAACAGCGGACTCTTCTTGGTATGGCCGAGGGAAGTTTTTTGCAGGGAGAAATATAGGACAACATTAAACCAAAAGAAAGCACAGAGAAGGAGTGCTTCTCTGCTCTTAGCTGAGGGAATGTGGACTTACTTCACTACCTGGATTGCTGGAATTAAACCCCCACTGAAAGTTAGCATCCTCACACTGAATGGTTCCCCCGAGCTCATGGCACTGCATTTTCCTTGTGCCAGCTGCATCAGCGTGAAGCTCTCACTGAGACCGCATGTGCTGACAGCTCCTGGCACTACTGCTACCTCCTTGCCCTGGCAGGCTCATCCCCTTGCTTCTGGGTTTAGGTAATGTCCTTAGAAGAAACATCTTGAAGTCAGACGTGCTGCCATCCCCTCCTCCAAGTAGAACCTTGGGACACCATGCTTCTCTGATCTCGCTCTTGCATGCTCTTAGACAATAAAGATCTTAAGGCCTGTAGACCAAGTGCAGTTTATGGGAATTGAAGCTGCAGTTAGATATGCTATTGCTCTTTCATTAGTTCTTACAGAGAGCTTCTCCTTTAGTTCAAATCAACTGAGAAATAAGGATTTTAATGTTCTTTGCTTCAAAGAGCCAATGGACATAAATGCCCTTATTTTGGCATGCTCGTTGCAGGTAAAATCCGCTGTTTGGATTTTCTGTGGAGTGTAAAGACCGATCAGGTTAGCTGCTTTCTCCTGCCTCAGCATCCTTGGGCACTTGTCTCCCAGCAGTATGCTGTAAGAATCCGCTGACCATCTCTCAATTCTCCTCACACAGCTGCAAAATCCATTAAAATATTTTAGTGCTGACAGGCTGAAACACTGTAAAAATGTAAATTTTCTTCTGCTGAAGGGCAAGATGCCAAGAAATGCTTTCTAAAATATTTCACTGCTGAGTAAGGATTTAGGGGAGTTTTGGTATAGCTGCAATACAGTTTCAAGCAGTGGAAGAGAAGCTTATGCCTTCAGTAAGACCCACCAGTATTTTTCAGTCACTTCAGGACTTTGGCACAGAGCACTTGCTGTCTGTACCTTTTCCTTTTAATAGAAAATAATGGGCTAAGAGGTGATCTTCTGCTCTGTTGGTGCACAAAGGAAGGACTTCTTTGTAAGCTCCAAAATGGCACCATCTTCCCCTGCCTAAGTACTGTACTTAGAAGCTCTATATAACAGCAGGGTGGGAGGGTCAGCTTTCATTCAGCAGAAATTTTAACTGCATATTGACGCTGATGTCCTGTAGAGCAGTGGCCAAGGGAAAGGCCCAGGGCTGTGCCCTTGACTGTCTGTGGGGTGCTGCGCTGGAGAGATTCTGTCTTTTCGCTTAAACCCAGTAAATTTAATGAATATAAGAGTATTTTCTGGTGCAAAAGAATGGTGAGTACTTTATCTAGATTTGGGAACAGGCTTTGACCTTTGATCAGAAAATTTAAAAATTATTTTTTCGTTTCTGAGCTGAAATTATCATCTGTCCCACATATTGTATTTTAAGACTGCTTCCGAGGATGCCATTTTCTTCTCTTTATCAGGGGCAGAAAAAAAATGGAGTAGTTGATAATATGTCTGCTTTCTTTTTCACCCTATAACAATATGCTTCCTATAACAATGTAATTTCATCCTGTTACCCTTCCTTTGCCCCTTATGGCATAGTCATCTATACTACACTACTGTATTTGTTTTGCTACATTTCATCTTAGCTTTCAGGTTTACATTAGGTAATTCACGATGCAGACAAATAGTATTGGTCCTTTACAGTTCAACGTGTTAATGTCTCTGGATTGTCACTAGTACCTACAGCATGTTTTGCACAGGTATAAATTATAAGACAAAATAATACTTCTTCGGGGACTTTTTCATAACACTACTGAAGTGCATACAAATACTTCATGAGCATTACTTTATTCAGCAATGTTAGGGAACAGCAGCTCTTTCTGGTCAAGTTTCTATAGTGAGCTCCACAGTGTAACATGCCAGTTTGTAATTAATACACATATTTCAATCTTGTCTAATTTTTGTGTAAGCACCCAGGAAAGAATCAGAAAATGTATTTGGAGATTCTTATAGCATAGTCTGAGAAAAATCTGGGTCATACTCTTGTATTCAGTGTAATACATGCGAGCAAAATCTAACACAGTTAGCAGGAATTGTATCTTCCCAAGAAGGAATGTATCCTAAAAATTCTGGAAGGACTTCTAACTCTTCTTGAGAGACTCAGCAGCACTGGCACAACTTACAAATGAGTGTTTACGTTTTGAGATTTCAGCAATCAAAGACTGATTTGTATTGGATTTTCATTTATTTATTTATTTTTGTAGTCCTGTGTTAATAATCAACAGCCTATCAGCTGGATAACCTCTCACTATACCAAACTTGATCCTTAATGTACATCTGAGAAATATTGCTGCAAGATAAAGTAATTACCAGTGGAGCTGGCTAAAAATAAGACATATGTCTTGTGGCACTAATATTGTATGTGTTATCTTACATCTTGACCGAATGTGTTTGTGGGATAATAAAAATACATATAAATAAGTGTTATAATAAAAAACAAGTAAGTCTTATAATAAAAAAATACATTTCTCTACTTTTTCCACCTGCCCCAATTATGTCAACATAGTGTGCCATTAGATGGCTAGACCATATGTAGAAATTCTTGGAAATAATTATTTGTAGGTTTCTTTAATTGAAAACTTGGAATTTCTCGTGCTACTTGTTTCTCTTTCTCTGGAAATGAACTGGAACTTTTCTTTGCTGGTGTTCTAACTCATAAATTTTGACTTTCTTGTTCCTAGTTATAACTGAAGTGATTTTATTTGGAATATCAACTGAAGGCAGTAAAAACTTTGACTCAGGCCCAAACAATGAAAGGATTCTTTTATTTTCTTTGGAAGGTACAGAGATGTGGTATTTAATCAGAAGCAAAGATCAAAGAGTAACCACTTGTTTTCTAAATACTGCCTTCTATTTAAAACTCAACTACTTTGTATTTGAAGTTGGGAGAAGGTCTTGGTAAAAACCAGTTTCTTGCTGCATCCTCTCTCCTGTGTTCTCCAGCTCCAGCAATCCATCATGATGATGGTAGGGAACTTTGTTTTTTCCCTTTCAGGTTTCAGTTAATGAGAATTCACTGAACTTGTACTTCACGTGGCAATGAAAAATGGACATTTTCTTTTGACATACCATTTAAAGCTTAATAGACTTTCTACGCCTCTCCCATCTTGGGTGGGAAGAATGTTGATTGGCCTTTTATTAATAACAACGACTGTATGGGAAAGCCTTCCTAAACGTTAGGAAGCTAGGAGTACAAGATAGCAAGAGGTATGGTGAAAAGCCTTAGATTTTGCTCCTTAGTCCCCAGGAAATACTCTGTTTCTGTGCTACCATCTTTATTCAAGTTCAGAAATAGTAGTAGAGATCTGCTTTCTGTGCTTTTTTTTTTCCTTATAAGCATACGTTGTAAATACTGTCCCATGGCTCAGTGCCAATATTTTAGACAGCTAATGCATGCTGGAAGATCATCACACTGTGCATGGTGGCCAGCTGAGAGGAATACCTGATTTCATGAGATGTGACAGAAATGAGAATTGTCCATCTCTGCGGCAGAAAGAGAAAAATATGGAGAAAGATTCTTTGCTTTTTCGGGGATGGAGTGTGTTTCCAGCTTTTTGGGTTATGTTTGTTTCTTTTTAAATCTACGAGTGCTCTCTTCTGTTGCTTTTAGCAGCTGTGGGCTGCAGCTGCAACTGCTTTAAAGACAAAGCACTGCCCAGCTCACCCTGGCTTGTGATGCTAGACCCATACTAGTACTGAATTTAAATGGAAAGGATGGCAATCAGCAGGAGTGGAGGATGGAGTTACTGAATTTTTTGTCACTTTGCTGAGTGAAATAATGATCATTGTTTATGTCAGCCTTTGCACCCTTCAGTTTTACCATCAAGCATTTTGCTTATTTGTAAAACTGTTGCCATCTTTTTCTTAAAGTGCTTCTCAAATCTCCCCTCAGCAGCTGACTCTATGCAGGACAGGAGCCTGACTGCAGGCAGTCTGGCAGCGAGTTGTGTTTGCTATTGGGACCAGCAAAGAGTTAGGGCACGCTGTCTCCATCCACATTCTTTAGGTGCTTATTTCTTGTTTCTAAATTTCTCTCTTGGAATACTGTTACCTCCTTGAAGGATGAATTACCATTTTTTGAGATTTAGTGCAGGAACCTACTGAGTTGGAAGTTGAAAATGCTGCTATAAGATTATGCTGGAGTAGTTTCTGCTTGGTCATCTCGTGACTGCTGGGTCTCTTTCATTTATAGAGGTTCTGTCTCACAAATTAGGTGTTTTTTTTTCCTCCAAAAAACTTACATCAATTTAAAAAATTAGGATTTTTTCAAGTAATATGATGGCAGCGACAAGTGCATTCTTAGTAACAAGATTTATCTCATTAAGAACAAAGTTCAGTTTAATCTAAAATTTATTTGGTATGCAAAGCATTTATGATATGTTGTAGCCTACTTGAAATCTGTATGTGGGCTGGAAAGAGTGATTATGTTTCATTATCCCTTTGCTGTGCTTTTAAAGGACATTATTTCACTTCCAGTGGACAAAAAAAAATTTGATGTAGTAGAAAACACATTTAAACTAGTGAAATCTTCTTCGGAATTTGAAGTCAACCTTGAAAAAAAGTGGTTCTCATTAGAAATGCTGTTATTTTTTGCAGGTCTACTAACTAGAAGCAAAACATCTTGGCAACAGTTGGCTGAAAATATGCAGTAATTTTATTTTCT
>PPHD01005276.1:0-26697 GCA_002909625.1 Bambusicola thoracicus | reverse complement strand
AGCCACATCCAGCCTGGCCTTGAATGCCTCCAGGGATGGGGCATCCACAGCCTCCTTGGGCAACCTGTTCCAGTGCATCACCACCCTCTGATTAAAAATCCTCCTCCTAATATCCAACCTAACCTCCCCTGTCTCAGTTTAAAGCCATTCCCCCTTGTCCTATCACTATCCACCCTTGTAAACAGTCCTACCCCCTCTTGTTTATATACTCCCTTCAGGGCTTGGGGTAGGGCTGTAGTGTAAAGCAACAGTAAGCCCACACCAACCATAGGTACTGAGCCTGGCCAGCAAGTAGGAGCCCAGCAAGCTGGGATGTCTCTTGAAATCATAGGATTACAGAAAGGGTTGGGTTGGAAGGGACCTCAAAGAGCATTTAGCTCCAACCCACTGCTATGGGCAGGGTTGCCAACCACTAAATCAATCAGGCACCAGATCAGACTGCCTAGGGCCCCATCCAACCTGGTCTTGAGCAGCTCCAGGAATGGGGCATCCACAGCTTCTGTGGGTAAATGTCAGCTCTAAAGCAGAAGTCACAGTCAGGGAGTCTTTCATTTGGCAGGTAGAGTTATATAGCCTGAGTAAGGGAATGTAAAGGACCTGAATACTTTGCAGGGTTCAGGCAATGGAGATACTGAGCTCAGCTATTTTTCCTTCACTTCTCTTCTCCTTCCAACTCAAACCTCTCTCCCAGTAACACCCCTGGCCCATCCAAAGCAGGGGAGAGCAGATGAGCGATTTCACTCCACTGCTGCTCACTGGAATTGAGTCTGTGCCATCTGCTGTGGCATATGCTGTTCACACAACACGCCAACAGCACTGATGAGCAGACAAAATTGGATCCGTGGGTAGATGAGCTCCATTAATGAAACGTCATCAGGATCCTTTGGATCCTGCGGAGCTGTGAACATGTTTGGTTCTGGGGAGACTTCAGAAGGGACGCCAGATATAAACATTTTGGGAGCGTTGTCTGGTCCTTGGCTGAGAGCATGTCAAAGGAGGGGGTTATTTAAGAGAGCAGACCAGAAATGCAGCACATCTCACACACACAGTGCCAATAGGTAGGTTAGAGTTAGGGTACTATGGTTAGGCTGCGGTTGGACTTGATGTTCCTTGAGGTCCCTTCCAACCTGAGTAATTCTATGATTCTATGGTGCTGAGCTTAACATTTCACGTTGGTAACAAACGCAATTAGAATAGAGCTCCATTAAAAGAAACAACAGAAATCTGTTGTGTACATAGGCAACAAAGAGTAAATATTGCTTTATCCACTTTATCTTTCTATAGGAGCAGAGGCAATCAAAGGCTCCTGCTTGCTGGCAAATGAGTTCACTGTCTCCATGAGTAAATTAACTCCCTGTTCCTGGGTCCATCAAGACTTCAGTGTGCTCACTGTCACTGGGAAAACTTTTTGTGGCCATAAGTGTTTCAACCTCTCTTCGCAGGAAGAAGGTTGCATAGAGGATCTTGGATGCTGCAACATGGCCATGGGTAGGGCTGGCTGTGAGGCTAAGGGAGGTTGCAGATGAGCATAAAACAGCTGACCACCCTTAGAAGCTCCACTGCACGCTTTGATAAGAACAAAAAATAAAAAAAGCAAGCAGTGTATGCTCAGAATGATTTCCTGGAGCAACGGGAGGCAAAGGCAAGTTCAGGGCCATGGGGTAATAAAACCCACTGAAACCCATTGTCTCTGCAGGGTTCCCAGTTAACATGGAGAAGCTTGTCTCCCATATGGTATGATAACAGAAAATGAGCCACAAATTGGCCCATTAACGGTGCACCCAGCTGGGCATGCTCTTTCTTCAAGCCTTCCTATTGATATGTAGCAGAGAGGCCACTCTAGCACATGAAATGATGTTTGGTCAAATAGTTTATTATGCTGCAAAAATGCAGATTTGGCTGGAGTGAAACTCTCAATGAACTCATTTTCCAGTCATTTGGTCAAAAGCCACTTACAGGATTTTTTTCCCCCTATTTTTTTTTTTTCCTCCTTGTATTGCTTTTTAGAATTAATCTGCTGCAGCAGAGCCACAGCATTTCAATTTCAATAACTTTGTCAGAGGGAATGTTTTGATTTTTGATTTTCCAGTGCTGCCCATTTAAAAAAAATCTAGCAAAACGCAGTAATTACTCCACAACTGAAATGAGGTGGGGACATAACAGAATGAAACCTTTCCTTTGAGAGCTAAAGAAGCAATATCCTATAGCGCATCCTGAAATCGTTTTTTCTCTGTTTTGGAGGGAGGGGCAGTGGTAATACTGCATCTTTTAATTGGGTTGTGTTCTTTGGATTTTGCTCTGGGTGGGCCCAAAATGCATTTAAACGAGCCATTGTTGCAATTCTCCCAATTAAAATGGAACAGCTTATTTCCCACAGCATAGGAAGGGATGCAAATAGAATTAGAAAGAATTAAGAGGAGTACAAGCCTTTCTTAGGAAAACGCATGGATTTCCAGCTTGAAAACTGGTTGCTGATTTGTTCTGTGTGTGTTTCCTTTTCATTTTGAGTGATGCAGCGCTGCTTCATAGAATCACAGAATCATATTCATCATAGAATCGTATTCATATCATTCATGTTGCAGGGAGAGGAAGATTCATCTACGGGGCTCCTCTGGGGAGAGCTCCATGGTCTGTGCCTGCGGATTCAGCCCTTCGTGTGACCCAAAGGGCCTCCATCCACAGAAAAAGGAAAGTCTCTGCACTCATCCAGGCTCATAGTGAGGGGGAAAAAGCATCCTCTGAGCCATATATTTCTGCTCATCCAAATCCCTGTTATCGAATGTGACGTGTGCTTATCACAGCATGCACAAGAGCCCTATGGGATGTATGGGGATGATGGAAGCCAACCCCCAGCAATGTCTCACCTTTCTGAGGGGGTGTTTCTTGCACAGGGGGGCAACAAACTGAGCACCATCACACTCAGGCTTTGCCAGGGGAAATCTGATTTTCACAGAACTTCACTTCAGCCCTTCAGATACTTCTAGCCTACTCCAGCTCAGAAAATGGGAGGACTGAAGTCTCCCCAGGTTGCACCAGATGAGGGTTGACCAGAGATGGACATGTTGGATATTAGGAAACATTTCTTCCTGGAAAGAATGGTCATGCACTGGCAAAGCTGCCCAGGGAATGGTGGGGTTGCCATCTGTATGGCAAACAGGTATAGAGATTGTAAGATCAATAGGTATAGGACCAGAGAGATTATCGCATTTACAAAGGAGTAATGAAATAAAGAGCTTACCTGCATCCTGGGCTCACAGAAGGGCTCCAAGAAGAGTGATCTCCAGATAGACATCCTTCCTCATTAGGAGTCAGCCCTTAAATAGGGTCTAGGATCCAGGCTCCACCCCTTCCAGTCACTCAGGTGAAATTGCATTCACCTGTGCCCCTGCCGCTGACTCAGCACTCACCTCAGGTGGTCAATCAGAGGTTCAGGCTGTGATTCAGCAGTTCCCATACACCGTCCCTTGGAGGTATTCAGAACTGTGGAGATGTGGCACTGAGGGCCATGGCCAGTGGGCACGGTGGGTGTGGGTTGAACCTGGGGATCTGAGAGGTCTTTTCCAGCCTTAATGATCCTATGACTCTGTGATTCTTCCCCAGCTATCTATCCACCAACCTCCAATATTGCCCAGTAAACCAAGTCCCTAATACTACATCTACCCTTTCCTTGAACGCTTCCAGGGATGGTGACCCCACCACTCCCCGGGCAGCTGTGCCAGTGCCTGACCACTCTTTCGGAGAAGAAATTCTTCCTAATATCCAACCTGACCCTCCCCTGGTGCAACTTGAGGCCATCACCTCTTCTCCTATCGCTGTTACCTGGGAGAAGAGGCCAACCCCCATTTGATTCTATGACAGCGGGATCACATCTATCCTAACAGGAGTTACGGGAAGGAGAGGGGCGGCTGCTCCTCACGCAGCCAAAAGTGATTAGGGAAGAGATGCAATCGTGAGAAGAGCTTGTCACATTTCATTTGCAAACTCCTCTCTGCAGGGATCGCGTTCAGAACGTACAGCAGAGCACCAGGGAGTGCATTCCTCCTTTCATTTTGGAGAGAAACTTAGATCATCGATATTGTTTGCTAAGGCTCCGTCCAGGGAGGGGAAAGAGCTTTGAAATGCTCGACTGAGATCCTGCAGTGATGTGAAGGGGGGAACACGTTCTGCTGTGTTCAGAGGGGAAAAAATATATATATCACCAGATTAAAAAGGAAAAAAAGAAGGAAAGAGAGAAAAGGATTCAGATTCAGGCATTAATCTGAAGAATGGAAGATGTTGTTGTTCTGATTTTTGGGGACAGACCAAAGCATCGGGGATATCTGTCCCTGCAGAACACCACAGCTACAGCCATTGCTTGGGGTTTGCACAGATCTTGAGGCACTTTGAGAGCTAAGCATGCATGTTACACCATTGTTTTGGTGATGGCAAGGAGGTGAGGAACATTTCTGCAGGGAATTGGAGTGAAACCAGGCAGTTCTTCTCACGTCACCACCTTCCCACAGGACACTGCTTGCTTTTTCTAGGACCACTTGATGAATCAAAGCACCACTAATGCTGGAAAAGACCTCTAAGATCACCAAGTCCAACCACAACCCATCACACTATGCCCGTAACCACATCCATCAGTGCCACATCTCCATGGCTCTGGAACACCTCCAGGGATGGTGACTCCACCACTCTCTGGGCAGCTGTGCTACTGCCTGACCACTCTTTTCAAGAAAGAAAATAATTCCTAATAACCAACCTGAACCTCCCCTGTAGCAGCTTAAGCCCATTACCTCTCGTCCTGTATACAGTCAATCAGCTCCTGACACTGTGACCCTTGCAATGCCCCAGCAAAGAGGGGACAACATCAGAGCCACCGTGGAGCATCAAAATTGCTGCTCTCCACTGAGAGGTGAAAATCCCCCTTCATCCTTGCCTTGTGCATGAGTCTGTTCTCTCCATCTATGCTGCTTCCCTTCTCCTTTCCCATCCTGTTACTGTTCAGCAGCGAAAAACCCTTGCTGGAGGAATTCATGCAGTGTTAATTTTGACTGATAGCTGCCTTCCAGCCTCAGGAAAAACAACTGCTGAATGTGCAAGGCTGGTAACATCTTTCTGCAGCTCCAGGGTTGGGATGTATTACCAAAGGTAACAGCTCCATTGCACCATGGAATCATACAATAACCCAGGTTGGAACGGACCCACGAGGATCACTGAGTCCAACTCCTGGCTCCACAGAGGAACACCCAAAACCATACGTATGGAGCGCTGTCCAAATGCTTCTGGAATCCTGTCAGCCCGGTGCCATGACCACATCCCTGGGAAGCCTGTTCCAGTGCCCACCCACCCTCCTGGAGAAGAACAGTTTCCTAATATCCAACCCTGAACCTCCCCAGGTCCCGATATCCAACCTGAATGCACCGGGTACTGAGAAAATACAAATCTGTGCAGCAAAATCCCCCACTGCATGTAGGAACTGCTGGGAAGGCTCATCAGAAGCAACAGTGACCTGTGGTAGATCCTCAAACATACCCATTGTAAGGCCCTGCAGCAAATCCATAGACCTACTCTACTGGTTTCCGCTCTTGGCCCCATTCTTGGCCCCACTGCAGAGGCTGTGGGCTGATCATCCTTCCTGGCAGGAAAACTCTTTCCAGAAGCACACTCAGTGGCTGGAGACTGCTTCCTCCAGCACAGCTGTAATTAGTTGTGACGTGTGCCTTCCCTGCAAGAATAAAGCAAGGACATGCACACGTCTCTGTGACCACAGTGGCACAGCACACTGCTGTCAAGGCCGAGAACTGCGCAATGCCTCCAGGCTCTGATGGCAGAGACAAAAATTGGCCTCTTCCTTTTGCTTAGTAATAGTTCTGTCTGTGTTTTCTGGGAGGAGAGAGCCCATTCGCACTGCTGTCCTTTGCTGTCCCAGGACAGATCATAGAATCATAGAATGGCCTGGCTTGAAACAGACCGCAATGATCATCTGGTTTCAACCCCTTGCTATGTGCAGGGTCACCAACCAGCAGACTGGGCTGCCCAGAGCCACATCCAGCCTGGCCTTGAATGCCTCCAGGGATGGAGCAAAGATGAGCACTGATGAGATGTTGTGTTTTGAAATGGAGAAACGCACAGAGAGTTGGAGGGTTTGTTTGTTTTCTTGCTCAAATTTTTTGTTGTTGCACTGTTTTGCTTTTCCCTCATGGAGCCACGCCACTGGAGAAAATATAGCTTTCTTCTATTACCTCTACGTACACATCTCTTTTCCCCAGCTGGAAGAGGAGGCATCTGGAAACATGTGTGCTCCTTTCAGGGAGTCTGTTAGAGTGCTTGCAGCTAATGGCTGGGACGTGACATAAATACTGAGGCAGATGCATTAGCTGGAGAGCCAGATGGGGAGTTCCACAGCTGCAACAAGTGGGATCCCCACCTCTTCTCTGGGGTGTTTGCATGCACATCATGCACACACACCTCCACCAACACACACCCCGTGGGGAACGACAGTGGGGAGTAAGGAAACCTTCCTCTAGCACAGGGGTGGTGTTGAGCTTTCATGCTGAGCCCTGTGCATAATGTAGGAAGAGGTGCTGCACCTTCTGAGCACTGGAGATGAAATGTGGGGTAGCAGCTGGGTGAAATTAAGGCTCTGTTTAGCACTGTCACACAATGCTTCTCAACCAATTGAGGTGCATGCCTGAGGTCTTGGGCCCAAGTGATTCCTCATCTTGAGTGGTCTTCATGATGGACACCAGAGCTGCTGAAGGCAATGCCTGATTGCCTGATGAGCCCCAGGTCCAATTAGTCCCACCAGCTTCAGGGGGCACAAATGAGCTGGTACTCTTTCAGGGCTTTACGATACCGAGGACCAAATGGAATCTATAATTCTGGGGGTGTTCTCTAGCATTTTGGGTTGTTGAGACTCAGGGTTTTGGGAGTTCCTGGTTCAAATGCCAACCTGACACCAGGTAAACCACCCAGATCCTTTGGGAAAAGACAGAGGGCAAAACCAAACTCTTGCAGTGCACCATGAATATGATCTGGAGTTGTAGCACTGAACAAGAGATGTCCCTCAGACAAGGTCCAGAGAGTCCCCACCTTCCACAGAGGGCTGCTGTCATTAAACCGTGGGTAGAGAAATGGAATTATGCAAAGCCAGACACCTGATCTGTGCATTCACACACCTCTGATGTACGTAGATGTATTCATCTCTCAAATAAGAAGCCAGCAAGGGCAGTAAATACCCGCCAGAGAGAGAAAGCTAAGTGTTTTTTTTTACATTCGTTTCCAAAGCAGAAGCCTGAAAGATCCAAAATCTGCACAAAAGGAAGCAAAAACCACCAGCAGGGTCTGCAAGGACAACAGAAGGCTGCAATTGTGCTATTTTGATTTCTCCTCTCAAACAGCCCAAACCAAAGTCTAAATGCAGGGTATGGGTGTGGGGAGGGAGATCACCACTGGCTTCAATCCTTCCCCAGCTCCCATCCTTCTCTTGGTCCCCACTTTCTGCCCTCTCCTCCACACTTCGCCTCTTGCCTTCTCTTTAGACGTGAGCCAAAGCTTCTCCCATTCTCCTGCCTCCACTCCAGCTCCAGCCAGGACTCCACAGACATCAGAGCAGCTTAAAACACGTCCCTCGTGCCCTTACCCTGACACTGCCATGGGGATATGTTGGACATAAAGAAAGCAAACCGCTGGCCGTCTCATTTTTGCCACCCTCTGCAAGCTCCATAATCCTCCTTTTGTGGATGGCAAAATGCTAAGCTTACCAAATTGCACGGCCCTGCTCTGTCACTACTGCAGGCTGAAAATCAAAGCTTGTTTGACATAAATGGCATCAGCTGGCACCATTATAACTTCCACACTACAGAGGCCAGCTGTATAGGCTGTGTCAGAAGAAATATCTCTCCACGTATTATCAGATGATTTAAATACTAATGAACCAATAACCACATTTGAGCAGAATAATGGGCATAATAATAGAAGCCATAAAAAACAGAGGTACCTACGATATCCTCAGAAATGTTTCCAGGCTCCTTTCCACCCATGTATTAACCCTGTTAGCAGCACTCTCAGGAAGAAGCAGGGAGAAGGGAGGCCAGCAATGCTCAGACACAGCTGCAGAAAAGCTTTTAGAGGTACTGCATATGGAGGGAGATGTGGACGCATCGTTGTACTTAGAAGAGTCTTCTGGATCTCACTCCGTTTGTGGGTTGATGGTAAACATTTCCATGCTGCAGGTTGGCCTCCTGGCTTGTAGATCAGTGCAGACATTCAGAAGGTGTTTCGAAGGATAATGATGCATTGGAGAAGGATGAGGTTGTTGGGGGTCAGTAGATCCTTTCCACTATGTGAAACCCTATGGCAAGTCTGCAGGCTGAGACCCTGGATTCCATGATTCTATGATTCCATGCCTTGGAGCAGATGCTTGGTGGCCCAAATTTCTCCAGTCAGATCTTGTGGTTGATTCTGGAGACTCAACTATGCAAAACTGCTCAGGTGGAGGCTGAAAACACTAAAATTTGAAGGCTTTAATAAAGACACTTCCAGAGTCCAATGGAGCATCTTTGTTTGAGACAACCTCTAGTTCAGCCCATGGGATGACACCAGCTCTCAGTTCTAGGTAGCATTAATGACCTCCTGTCTGCTTTCAGACTGCTACTGTTTCATCCTTAACCACTTTTGGTTGGTTTTGTTGTTGTTGTTATTATTCTTAACTATTTTCCTTCTCAGATCTATGAAACTTGGCTGCAAGGTGTGTATTAGAAATGAGAAAATCCACTCCTGGTTTACATCAGAGAAACAGTACAGAAAGAGAATAAGAAATGAAGAGCAGCAATAAAATGAATTATTCAAAAATGCACCTATCCCTGAGTTCCTTGATCAATTACTGTCACTATAGCAAGGCTATAAGTTATCACAAAGATAGAAGACAATTAAAAAGGGAAGCCAACGGAGGGATCAGAATTAATTGGAGAGGAACACAAACAATGTTAAATAAGTGAAACGCCAGGGAAAGATGACATCAAGAGGGACGTGTTTGCTTTTCCAGTCTTGCCAAAGCATTAAATAGACATGGAGTACACAGGACACTCAGGAGGAGAAAAGTGACCATGTAAAGGAAATGCCAGCTTTGAGTTAAGGGCAGTTGGTTGCCATATCTGCCCCATCACTGAGTAAATCTTTGAATCTCTATATGGTTAATTTCTCAGCATCACACTAACCCCATCTGCATTTGTGAGGGGCCTGAGACACGTTTTTTACCCACAGAAAAGCCTAAAAACCATCCAAGGTTTTTCTGTGTCAGGCCAGGTGCTGGGAGGAGGAGAGGAAAGGAGTGATTTCCCAAGGTTTCCTGGCAGAGAAATGACAAAAGGAGACTGGAATCATAGAATCTTTTGAGTTGGAAGGGACCTTTAAAGGTCATCCAGTTCAACTCCCTGCAATGAATGGGGACACCTACAGCTGAGTCAGGTGCTCAGATCCCTGTCCAACCTGACCTTGAGTGCCTCCAGGGACAGGAGAGGTCCTGGGGTTGGAAGAGGTCCTAGGATTAGATATGCCATCTTCATTTCTGGCACTGAGCTACAGGAGCTGTTCAGGCTTTTATTTCCAAAAGAGCTGGATCATGACGAAGCCAAGGCCATGTCATTAAGAACACACTGTCCTTGCTGAGTGGGCAACGGTGGTGCCCAGGATGTAGGATAGGGGCAGGATATACCACAGTTGCCTCATCTAGACAGGTTCTGCTCTCTAGTGATCCCACACCCCTCTCCCAGTGGAGTGTCTAAATTCTGGTGGGTCAATGTCTACAGTAAAGGCAGGAAATGAATGTTCTCAGGGAGTGAGCAGTCTTTTGGCCCCAGGGATGCACCCTGACTGCAGGAGATGAAGCATGCTGCAACCGTTCAAAGGGGCCAGGGAAGAATTCCAGTTTTCTGTCAGTCACTCTTGTACAGTATTTTGGTAACAAAAGCTTTAACAACGGTTGACTCATTTGACAGGAGCTGTAATGTTCCTGAGTGAAGGTCAGCTATGACCTACTGGTGCAGTGCTGTGCATGGCTGGATAATGTAGGACCACGTAGGAGCAGCAGTCCACAGAAGTGTGAAGGGTAATGAGAGAGGTGATATGGAATAAACCAGCTGATACCTCCAATAACCTGTGCATGTTATGGACTGAATGTAGATTGAGTTATGTCCAGCCAGATCAGCAAGGGGAAGAATCCTACCCTTGCTGCACTCACAAAAATCCAGTGCTGTTGTTGGGTTAGTGGGCATGGTGGGGGTGGGTTGGGATTGGACTTGGTGATCTTAGAGGTCTTTTCCAACATTAATGCTTCTGAGATTCTATGATTCTGGGAAAGACGAGGAAGGAGGCATGCTGAGTTGAAGTTGTGAGGGACCTGACAAGTTACTGCCTCCCTGGAACCATGTTGTTTCTCATTTGGTTGGCTTCAGGCTTTGCAGGCTGGCAAAAGATCCCATTTACTCCTCTGTGAGGTATACCACTGCTTCTTTTGAGGCCCATCCTGGAGCAGAATACGTCTCTGTGACCCAGTTTGATTTTCAGCTGAATAAACCTTGTAATTGAAGGGCTTCAGGCTAACACTCAACCCAGCTTTCAGCTGTCCAGAAGCGGACTGGGAACAGCTGGTCAGTTCTTGTATCTGTAGAATGAAACAGCTTCCCATGTGGACAGGCACTTCAGGATGCCCTTATACCTGAAGGTACAAAGCCCCTCTTGCATGAGAAATGTGATGTCTGGGAAGAGGACAGATCTGGTTGCCTGAACCATGAGATGTGGTCATGGCTGTACCCTGGGCTGTCCAGCAATGCAGTAAGGAAAAAAGGCATCAGGACATCACCATGTGCACATGGTCCATCTACATAAATGACGTCAGAAGTTGTCATTATCAACCTCCATCTTCTTGTGAGGGTGCTGGTGGGAACCCAGATGTAGCAGTGGAGAGAGGCTGGGATGGTTGCTTTTCCCTTTGGACAGTAACAGGACAGCATGATGGTGGAAGAGTCACCATCGTGCTTATCTTAGCAACGTGCTTATGGGGCTCTTCTACAGCTCGGAAATCTGTTCTGTCATTTGTGGCTGGCACTGACATGCCCTGGGAACAGAACTGGGAGGGAAAGGTAAGAAAAGTTCATGTTTTGAGGAGCAGATCCAGTTTTCAAAACATTTTCACACCCTTCTTACTGCAGCGATTCGCTTCCCTCCTTCCCAGAAAGAGCAGGCTGGGACCCTGCCCACGCCGTGCGGGAAGGATCACTGCTGTTACCTTTTTATTTTTAACAGCACAAATGTTCTCTAATATGCTTTCTGGTTAAAGCTTTCCAAGACCACACAGCCTGGTATGGATACCGCTATGCCAAAAATTTCAGTTTGAATTGTTCAAGTCTGGCAACGTCTTCCGACACAAAAAAAGAGGAGCTGGGAGGAGCAGCTTCCAGCAAGGTTTAATTTGCACGTGAAATTACAGCTGCTAAGTGCTGAATGGACCCAACACCTGCTCTGCTGGACAGCAGAGATGACCCATAAGCAATGAGTGTGTGTGCTGAACTTGGAGGACGTGGAGTGGGGTATGTGCAATCAGAGCAGAGCATAGAATCATAGTATCATAGAATGGCCTGGGTTGAGAAGGACCACAATGATCATCTGGTTCCAACCCCCTGCTGTGTGCAGGGTCACCAACCACCAGACCAGGCTGCCCTGAGTCACATCCAGCCTGGCCTTGAATGCCTCCAGGGATGGGGCATCCACAGCCTCCTTGGGCAACCTGTTCCAGTGCATCACCACCCTGTGGGTGAAAAACTATCCAACCTAAACCTCCCCTGTCTCAGTTTAAGACCATTCCCCCTTGTCCTATTGCTATCCAACGTCATCAGGACTGAATTAAGAAGGGGGGATTCGAAGAATATGCAGCCACTTCTGCCTGAGAACAGAAGTGAATTAGCTTTTTTTTTTTTTCGGCCAAAACTAGAAATCACACAGAAGAAATGTTGTCTGCCCCAGCAGTTGCCTATGTGCTCAGTGTCTGGATGGAAGAGAAGGTGCATTACAATGACAGCAGATAACTTTGTGCCTCACGAAAGAAAAAGGCGCGCCGTTATCAGCGATTTCTGGAGCAGAGAGTGTTTCGGGCCCCATGGATTGTGCTTATCACAGAATAACATACTGTTAGGATGTAATTCACCATGGAAAGTTTCTCTTTAAGCTGGTTTAAGTAAAGAACTGATAAGTTGATAGAAGGAGCCCGGCTCACTTATGGTGACCTTTAAAAAGAATATGTCAGAGTTTCACTGTCAAAGTGGTTTTGGCTGGACATGAGCCACAGGCATGTATCTGCTATCAAATTAAAAAGCTGATTGTTGAGATCCTGGAGAGAGCTGGCAGGTAAACAAAGCTTTAGCGTGCTTTCCTTTTTCTCTGCTTGAGCACCCATGGAGCTGGGCTTGGACAAGGACGTCCCTGGGTATTGCATCACCGTGTTGGGCTTTCTTTTGGGCTCAAGTGTTGGAACCTGCAGTGTCACGTTAGTCCAAGGTGGAAAGCAACGGTCCAGCAACAGACACAGCAGTGACCATAATCAAACTGAGCCAAGATGCCTTGCTCTAGACTGAGTATCAGCAAGAGGATGATACATGGAATCAATTCATTGGATAGCTGGAGGGGATCCCACCAGGAAAGTGTTTTATCAATACTGGAGCAGTGGAGAGGGAGCAAGTCTTGAATAAGAGGAGTAATCCAGTGTGATCAGGCTTCTAGCCCCATCCATCCATTCAGTGCTGCTAGGCCAATAAGGGGTGATAGAAACATCATCTCCAGGGCCTGATACTTCACCAAACTCAACCCAGGGGTGCATCTGCTTTCAGCTCTTGCATGCTCCCATCCTTGGTGGCATTCAAGGCCAGGTTGGATGACATCCTGGGCAACCTGATCTGGTGATTGGCAACCAGCCCACAGCAGAGGGGTTGGATCTGGACGGTCCTTAAGGTCCTCTCCAACATAAGCTACTCTATGACTCTATGCTGACTACAGGTCAATATAAGTGATGACTCCGTATCACTTTTTCTCTGCAGAATTTCAACATTTCTGCTTGCTAATGACGATACATGCATATATTTTATATATATATATACGTACATATATAAAAAGTTACCCTACAGGCCCCACCATTTTAAATCTAGGCAGGACAAACCTATCTAGAAGATGCACAAGGGGGACAAACCACTACTAGCAGTGCGGTAGATGAGATACGCTAATAAGATCTTTTCCCATCTCTAATTTCTATGAATCTAACTGCTCATGCAGAAAGCAGGCACTGAGAGATTTGGAAAGCTATTTGTGTGGGTAATTGACATTATTTTCTCTGCTAGGCAGTACGCCCAGCTTCCAGTGTTAATATAAACATTTTTTTAAATGATAGCTTGTGCATTTTGTGGGCATAAAACAGCGTTTGTATTTACAGCTAAAATGCATAATAAATAAATGCATACATTTGGTAGAATATTTTATCTCCCTGAGAAAAAGAACACATCTATTCAGGTTGACCAGAACCGCCTGTTCGTTCTGGGTGGACTCAGCAAAACATAAGCACAAAACAAAGAGTTTGGAAGGGTGTTTTTCTATTTTTTTCCTATTATTATTTATTTTTGGACGATATGAAATGCTTTTTGATTGCCAACCGCAGAACAAAATATTTCCTTTTTTAAGGTTTGAAGTGATGGTTCAAAATCGACCTCTGTTAGTCTTTATTTTTAGAAAAAGCCGAAACAAGTAGACAGAAGGATTTATTTCAGGTTTGGTGCAACCCAAACCCATAATTAAGGGCTTTTTTTTTTTTCTTTCTTTCTTATTTTGTTAGCATATTTTGATAATGGCAGGATTGTTTTTAAAGCTTGAGCTAACACACACTTTAGTTCTCCCCTCTCTGCAATGGGGAACTGTGGTTGCAGACATCTTGTGGCCATGGAAATCGTCTGAGATTTGTCCTCTGACCTCTATCTGTCTGTGGGATAAGGTTTCACCACAGCCATGGTCTCGGGGTCATATCTAAGAGAAACGGGGAAATCTCAGTGGGAGCAGAAAGCAAAATGGAAGCAGTATCTAACTGACCTCGGTATATTCTTCACCCTCAGGTTGAGTACTAGGAAAAATTCCTCCAAAAGAGTAGTAATGCAATATCACAGGCCGCCCAGGGAGGTGGTGGGGTCACCATCCCTGGAGGTGTTTCAGGACTATGGAGATGTGGCACTGAGGGATGTGCTCAGTGGGCATGGTGGGGGGGGCGGGGGTTCGGCCTGGGGATCTTAGAGGCCTTTTCCAGCCTTTATGAGTCAATGATTCTCTGGCTTGGACTTGAAAGCACACCAGTCCAAGAGGTAGAATCATCCCTGGAAAACGGAGAGGAATTTGTTTAATGTGGAGAAGACTAACAGATAAACCAACTGTGTGGTGAATAAATACAGCCCTCATCTCACTCCACATTCCCCCTTGTGCAAGCCAGTACCCTCTTCCTGAATTCGTGCTGCTCCATCTTCAGGAGATAACAAAATTCAGTACTAATTTCCATTATTATCACTATTATTTAGGGATTTAAATTTTTAATACCTAAGGGTTTTCCTTGCATTTGATTTCTTTGTCACTGCCTGAGTGCTATCTCTGAGCACTGGGGAAAAAAACAATTCTCTTTTGCTTAAAGAAGTGCTCAAATGTTTCTCTTTCCCAGTTCTGCAGCGAACAAACATATGGCAGTAAAAGATGGGGAGAGCGAGCCAAAAACATGGCACATCTATCTGGACAGGCTTCTGTAACCTTTCTGACAGGTGCAGTTTGGCAGTGTAAAAGACTGGATTCTGTTTTAAGCAGTATCTATGGAAGGCACAAAAAGCACTGAGTCGAGTCCCTCGTCCCAGAATGGGAATGGAAAGGACACGCAGTCACCAACATCCTCCCTCATTGGCAAAGCATGAGTGGAGGGCGATGTACAGAGAGAAATCAGCTGCCAAAGGAAAGGGGGCAAAAAATCACCGCCACAAGGTGAAACTCAACCTTCCCCAGTGAGGTGTGGAGTTGAATACATTGAATGCAGAAAATCTCATTGTTTTCCCAGAGAGACTTCCTTGAGCTGATGGCCTCATGCTGGGATTGTGTATGCAAGAATTCGTTGTTTTTTTTTTTTAATCTGGGGAGGTTACAGGTGAAGTCTGCATTTCATTACCTCCCTGCCCTCCAGCCTCAGAAACAAATTCATGAGATGGTCTTTAGAGACAAGTTAATTTAGATTGAAAACATGGAGTGAGTCTCCAGCCGGCTGAGTGCTGAAGGTAACTCCTTTCAGCGTGGCCATTCACCTAAACAGCCATTTGAATAGAGAGTGGCAGCAAAGTCTGATTGCTCATTAGGATTTTGTAACCACGGATCTCTATGAGTGAGGAAGAGAGGAAGGCAGGCTTCATGCCAGCAGTGCCATCCAGGCCATCTGCATCCCAGAGATACCTCTCTGTTTGGTCACGACCTGATAGCAGAAACTGGTTCGAGATAACGTCATTCAGAAAATATTGATTGCCATGGGATGTGTAACCCCTGCATCACAGGGTAGGAATCCAGGAAGCTGACACGTATGATGAAGATGATTATAGTTTTACTATTGTTACCAAACTATGGTGGAGATTTCTTTTGAGAAAAACAGATTAAACAGAGAAACCAAAAACCCACCTATGCTGGGATTCCCATAGGCCAAGTTGTGATGCAAACCTCAGGGAGACCACAAGCTTTTCTGGGGACCTTCAGACCAAGGAAACTGAAGGGGTTCTCTGAACTGATGGGATGCATCCAAGGAGAGAGGTTAAACGATCAGGTGTGAAATTTGGGAAGAGCTAAGATGTGAACAAAGACCTTTCGAATCAGCCCCATGATACGCCCAACATTGAGATGGATGTAGTTGTCCTAAGGAGTCCATCCAGGTGCTGAAGCCATCAAGCTTCATGGAGGATAGAGGGGCTTTCAGCATTCCATCAGATCACTGCTCTTGCTGCAGTTCCTTTTCAGTAAAATAGTTGTTATCAGTCCTTCCTTGCTTATTCCTCCCACAAAGCATTTCCTATCAGCATTCAACCAGCTAACCTTCTTCTTTTGTCACTGAAACAAAAACACTTGCTCATTTCATGTCATCTCCAAATACTGCAACAATAGAAGAATGCAGCCATTAATTACGGAAATTACAGTTATGAGAGAAAATTATAGTCATTAGATCCGAGGTGAAACTCATTTGTACTTTCCTCAACTTCTCCTTTTTAGATGTTTATAAAGTCACCAACTTCATGCCTCCAATAGA
Source organism: Bambusicola thoracicus (assembly GCA_002909625.1). Lineage (NCBI taxonomy): Eukaryota > Metazoa > Chordata > Aves > Galliformes > Phasianidae > Bambusicola > Bambusicola thoracicus. Next base: position 10,367 of record PPHD01005276.1, on the reverse strand, counting down.
GACCCCGGAATGCAACAAACTAAAAAGTTTGAGAAATGTGAGTGACATGCTGTCACTTCCAAGAGCTCTTCTGCTCCACAGCAAATGCTCCTTTTCTTCCTCAGAGCTATGCTATAATATGGAGCTCCATGTGAAAAGTGGCTTGGTCTTCCCTGTGACCCTATGAGACCCACCTTAACATGAAGATAGATTTGTCTTTAATGGCTTTCATTTCAAAACAACCTCTGGTGATGTCCTCATACGGTTGATGCCCACGCAGAGGGAGGGTGAGTGATGACAAGAAGTCACCAGATGATGTTCTGATCATTCTTTTTGCTTCCACCCACCCTTCCTTTCCCCTTGTGCTGTTACACATCTACCTTGATGCTCTTAAATCTGTGCCATCCTGCTTCAGCCAACCTGATAGTAGACTCATCGTGTCCTGTTTGAAAATTCAGTCATTTGGTGCATCAGCCAGAACGAAGTAGAGAAAATGTTCTACAGGTCTCTGGAAAATGTCCTGCTGATTCTCCCTGCCAGATGAATTTAGGTCAAATGCTAGATGAATTTGGAGTATGTTTTTGCTGTGATTTCCAACAGCTGAAAAGTAGAGATGCCAGCACTTTGTGGACCTTCAATATCAGTGGCCTCATCACTGCCTAAACTGCCCCAGAGTGGGGTAACTGAGGGTTTGAAACTGCAGCACAACGCATTTAGATTGATTTTGCTGCCATGTCCAGCACTTGAGATGAGAGCCTGACATGTTACTGTTTGGAAGAAGGACCCACAGAGGAATGGAGACCTTTCATGAGGTTTTCTTCCCTCCCATCCATTATTACCTCTTTGAGATTCTGCCCTCCGCCTCCTCCATGTGATGTCCCTACAGCTCCAGAAGGATCGGGATTGAGCTGATAGGTCACAGCAGAACACCTGTGTGCTCTGTCCATGGGAAAGTTGGGATGGGACCATGGAGCATGGAACCGTAGCATTGCTAAGGACAACGTGTGGGAATATCAAAGCCTTCTGGGATGAACAAAAAAGCTCTTGCTAACTTAATTCAGCTCTGCAACAGATCTAAAACACATAAGCTGTCATGCTAAAAGTAGCCAGAAGTGTTGGGAAGCACAAAATGATTTCCAACGACCAGAGTAATTTAGGTACTTTAATAAGGAGATTCTGTGGTTAACAGCAGAAAAGGCAGTGGTTGTACAGGACAGCCAAGGGGAAAATCAGAAGAAAAGCAAATATATCTCGTGGGATCTACTGACTGTTAGTGCACTCTTTCCTGCCTTTTCTCCTCTGACACATGGACAAAATACCTTAAGAACAGTTGTGTCCAATCCAATCTCTCCAGACTCCCAGTTTGATTCATGAGAGCTGCAATGACACCAATCCACGTCACGGGTTTAAAGCACGAAACAAACACTGACTCAGACTGCTGGGGAACACGACCTCGCATGTTAAGTCCTATTACCATCATCAGATTCAAATGATATCAGTGATGATTAGTGGGAGTTAAGAGAAATCTGGTTCATTGGTCTGGATGATGGGTGCCTGGAATATATGCACATCCAGACTTCATATATATATAATTTATACTTGCAGTTTTCCACAGACTTCACCCATAGGCAGTTCTTGAGAAAAGGAAGAGCCTGACAAGTTTATGCCATCAAGATAAAGGTTAAACACCCAATTATTGTGTTTGGTAGCAAGGCTATGAACCAGCACAGCAAATGACTCCGACTATCTGCCTGGAAACTCGGTTCCATTCCTAGCCATAGACTTTCCCTGAATGTTGTTTATCCGCAGTAACTTTCAGGGCATGCTTCAGCAAATATTTCTACCAAGCACCTTGTTTACACCTGTTTTTAACTCTTAATTTTCATTCTTAATCAACCATTCCAGTCACTAAAGGCAGGCAGAAGAGTTAGATTTTGCAGCTTTCATCAAGGCAATGACAAGAATACCCTTAATCTCTGCAATAAGAAGATTTCTTTATGGTACAGGTGATGGACTTGGCACACAAGAACAGCACCATTCCATATTTCTGAGCACTTGCAAATATTCTCACAACTGAGGAAAATCTCTTCAGATTCAAACTCAATGTCATCTTGTCCCATTTTTTTTTCTCCTCGTGTTTATTTATGCTTTGGTCTCCTTTGCTGTCTTGCTTTCTATTACCTATAATCAAATATTTTCCTAAAAGTGGAGTCCAAATATATTTTTTGTTGTTATTATCACCGGAATGAGCATGTGGTTGTATGGTTCACAGGATCCCTTTAAACAGACGGCTAATTGCTCATGAGCAGCGACAAAAGTTAACTATAAATATGTAAATTGGGAAAGAATAAAACACTCGTTAAACATTAGGCATTTACTATGGAAATTAAGTGTCATTAGATGCATAAAAGACTTTCCCAGCATTTGTTCTTGCAGCATTCCTCTTTAAGCCTTCATTAGTGTAGTGATCCTAACAAACACAGAAATGGGCCACCCAGTCTAAACAAAATTAGAGCCATCCTGAATGGATGCCCAGAACTCAAACCCAAATATTTCTTCATTTGTTTTGAGCTTTGGAGATAACCCATTTTCTTTCATTTCTTCCCCAGTCTGCATTTCTTCTTTGCTTCCTTACTGAATTCAAGAAAAGGAGTAAAGCCTACAACATAGCATCATCAGAAAAGCTATTCACATGGTATTTTGGGCTGAAAGAGAGCCAGATAATACAGAAGCATGAAACATCCTTGGCAAAGTATTTAGAAAAACACTAATCTGGGGCTTTAGAGTTGACATAGTAGAGGTCTGGAGCAATTTTTTTAGGGTAAGAATGGGCATTCCATCTCTGAATGCTGGAGATCAGACCAAACAAATGTTTTACCGAAATGAGACAGGTATGGATTATGCTGAATTGTTTGCCATGAATCTACGGAACTGCTCATCATATCCCTGTCTTCCCAGCCCAACTCCTCTTGCCTTCTCACAATATTTTCTATGTCAGCCCACTCTGTTTGTAACAGGCAACTGCTGCAAATTGCTCTGTGCCTCAGCAGTATTTCTGGACCTTGGAGGTAGTGGCATAGAAACCCTCTAAGGGGAGCTCCCAGCCCACTGGGGCAATTTTCTGAAGAACTTCTTCAGAGATATAGAGTTCCCATCAAATCGTACAAAGTCAGCATGCTGGCAAAATTACCAAAGCAGAATTATTGAGGGCTTGTATGCAAGAAAGCTGTTAGAATTTGTCTTAAGATAATGAGGAAATAATGTCTGAATGGTGGTGGGGCTTCATAGACATGGGAACTCTGCCTTGCTCACTTCATAGAGTGGGTAGACTGGAAGGATGTTTCTCTTATCTTTTCCCTTTTCCATGCAAAATCCATCAGTCACAGTTCATATCAACTCCAGCACTGCAATTCCACTCTCAGCCAAAAAATAGATAAAAAGATGGAAAAAATCAACTTTCCTTAAATTTTTTGTAAATTTGTCAAAAGGAAAAGAAAATAAATCTAGGAAAATCCCAAACTTGGAAAAATTGCGGTGAAAGCACAGAGTTTTTTTGTCCATTCTCTTGCTCCAACACTCACTAATGGATAACCAGCCTGTTGACAACAGTGAAACTACGATAAAAATGAAAATGTCATCACAGAATTTGCACAGAACATTCCAGACGGTCCGCTTGTTCATGGAAAACACACAAATGTATCTGCAAATTATTTTCAGATCACCTACGAGAGCCAATTGATACAACGTCCATGAGACAATTTTTGAGCCAAAATCAGTTGGTCAAAGTCCATTGGTCAAAGTCAACCGGTGCAAATATGAAGTGCACATCTAAGGATTTTTCAGTTTCTCTGAGGTTGTTGCTTTATACTGCTTAACTATTTGTGTTGCATTGGCGCTATACTGCTCTGGAGCACAGCTGCCCCATGTTCAGCATGCCACTTTTGCATACCTAAGAAGAATTTCCTTCTCTCCAAAGAGTTGAAAGTAGATGCAAAAGCACCGTGAAGATCCTTGAACCTTCTGTTATCCTCTTCATCATCCAGACTGAGAAGAACACAAGTAGCTCCTTCAGCTCAGGTTATTTCAAGTAGTCATCCTAGCTCTCAGTTGCCTGTTTAAAAAAAGCAAAGAAAAAAAAAAGGTAATCTGAACAAGCATTAGTTGAATGATGATTTCCTTGCAACTCAGGATGTTCTGTGATTCTACGGCTATAAAATAGCCTGATCCCCCAGGGTGGGCAGGGGAGAAGGTATGTTCTGGTGTCTGTTCACTGGGCTGGAAATCAGGATCTGCTCTGAGTTGCAAAGCACCAAGACATCCTTTGTCCTGTGCTCATAATTACAAAAAACTCATAGTGATGCTTTGGGCACCAAACACAAGATTGCCCATCATAATACATGACATTATCTTTCTATAATACATTCGCAAGCCTTCTTTGATTCACTCCTTGCTGATGACAAAGAAAATCCTCCAAGGCATGCAAATACAGTTTAAGAAGTAGAAGACAGGACTGGGGAGAACGGCCTCAAGTTGCACCAGACGAGGCTCAGGTTGGATATTAGGAAATACTTCTTCTCTGAAAGAGTGGTCAGGTTGCCCAGGCTACCCAGGGAGGAAGTGGGGCCACTGCCCCTGGAGATTTTCATGAAACACTTAGATGTTGTACTGAGGGACGTGGTTCAGTGGGGAAATATTGGTGGCAGGTGGGTGGTTGGAGTAGATGATCTTGGAGGTCTTTTCCAACCTTGGTTATCCTATGATTTTATGATTAATATTCCTGACAAACAGTTGTTTGTTACCTTTTGAAGTACCTGGAGACCAATCTCTTGGCACCTTTAATTCTGCAAGAATAATGACTCTTATCTCCAAACAATTAACTATAAGCAGTTGTCCCACATAACTAGTGGTAGGACAAGAGGTGATGACCTCAAGTTGGACCAGGGGAGGTCCAGGTTGGACATTAGGAAAAATTCCTTCTCTGAAAGAGTGGTCAGGCACTGGCACAGCTGCCCAAGGAGTGGTGGTGTCATCATCCACGGAGATCTTCAAGAACCGTGGAGATGTGGCACTGAGGGACGTGGTCAGTGGGCATGGTGGGATGGGTTGGGGTTGGGCTTGGGGATCTTAGAGCTCTATTCCAAACTTAATAATAATTCTATGATTCTATTTTATGATACTATTTTTCTTCCGGTCACAGCTTTCCTTTCCCTGAAGGTGTGATGTTGTTTGTGTCAGCCACAGGGTCATAATTTCCAGCCTGTACCATCTCCTGTAGGTTATGAAGGAAAACTTATATGTCTGATGTGTCTCTCCAAAGCATTCAGTCTTGAAGTTCACTGGACCAAGGCTTGAAATATAAACAATCTGTGATTGTGTGCAGATGGCTGAAGGCATGCATCTATTTTATTTATGCTTCTCGAGAAGATGTTATTCAACATGCTGTTGGAGATCTAAACGTTTATTCTGAACCAACCCCAGACAAAACGTAACAGCAGTCAATGGAAGAGCTTAATAGGAGGTGGGATGGCGAAGAGCCTTTTTCTGTATCTGTGGACCATAAATCACAGATGTTGCAAGGGCCACAAATCTTGGCTTTTGCTGCCATTTAATCTCAGCTTCTGTTGAAGGAGATTTAAAGGCTGACAATCTCTTCCTCTGAGACATAGATATGCTGATTTACTCATTCTTGAAAAGCTAGCAGCAGATGAAGACCTGGTGAAGGCTTCTACAGGCACGTTGTTGTGTCCTGGAAAGGAGCAATGTAGCTTCCAAAAAACACTGAGTGTAACTACCCACTATTTTGGGAAAACATACAAGTGAATCAAAGAAAAATCCTTTGGGAATCAGATCTGCCCTTGGGGCTGAATCACACAGAGCATACCTTACTCTGTGACTGCTGACAGTAAAGGATCTTGGGCCAACGACCCATTATCTTCTTAGGTAAAAATGTCTGTCTTGCTCCACACTGAATCATATCCCAGGGTACATTCCCAGCCATTGGGAGCTATTGTCCCTCTGTCCAAAAAGTCTAAAAAGCAGAGAGATTTCTCCTATGGAAACAAAATGGGCAGACTGCTGTCTCCCTTAAAGACAGGTTTACTTACCCTTTCCTAATTCCTGGGCACTTCTGAGAACCTGTTTTACTTTGCTGACCCTGAAAGCAAAAAGGAGATTTAAAACTTCTTGCTTTCCTCCCCACAGACGGCTGCAAATACAGCTGGTGCTTGCGGGCAGAGGAAAAGCTGCTTCTGCCTCTGCCAAGCCTAAAAAGCAAGTGACCTGGATAAAGCGACGCACAGTCCTGAAAGCCTGAAGTGTCTGTGCAGATTGGCCAAGCTCTGTTAACTTGTCAGGTTGGGGCAGGCTGCTGGTCCTGCTCGGGTGGCAGCCCCACTGATGTCAGAGGCACCCAGAGGACTGCTCTTCATCTGTGGGCACCCACTGCGTCCCAGATGCTGCTTTTCCTCCAGGACTTGAGGATGCCTCCAACCTTTGAGCATGGGGGAAAGACCAGATGTCTTTGGCAGTGCCAGTGGATCAAGAAACTGCTCCATGAAGAACACAGTTAATACTCCCATAGGGTTGAACATGGGGTTGACCACGGGGGGAAAAGACCAGATGTCTTTGGCAAGGCTGGTGGACCAAAGGACTGCTCCCTGAAGATTCCAATTAATACCTCCATGGAGTTCTACATCAATAAAACTCATGGGAAAATCCCTACTCCTATGGGATCTTTTTAAGCTTCTTTTCTTGTTGTTTTACCTGCTTCTGTCTTAGATTTATCTGAAGCAGCAGCTACAGCTCGCAGCACATTTCTACAAGCCATGAAGATCCCAAGCTGCATCGTGCGTTGGAGGTGTGATCTCTGTTAGCTCGTTTCCACCGAGGTGTTTTTCCTCCCTGTGCATGTTGGCTGCATGAAGCACAGAGAGCAGCTGAAATACCTGTCCATACCCGCTTCCTCCCGGAGGCTTTTTGCGTACAAGCACAGAACTCAGAATTAGCCAACATATAAATAAATAATCTTCAAACCTGAGAGGTTTTTTAAGCCTGAGATACCTCACGGCAGGTGCTTAGGAAGTGAGTGCATTGCCCTGAGGGGGGTGTGATTTGTTTTCACCATGTGACATGATGCTTTATTAAAGGGCAGAGGATATTTTCATATACCCACAGAATCTTGAGTTGGAGGGGACCTCTAAAGGCCATCTGGTCCCACTCCCTGCAATGGACAGTGATACCCACAGCTCCATCAGTGCTCAGAGCCCCATGCCATGACCTTCAGTGTCTCCAGGGATGGGGCACCACCACCCCTCTGGGCAACCTGTGCCAGTGCTCACCACCCTCATCATAAAAAACTTCTTTATATCCAGTCTAAATCTCCCCTCTTGTGGTGGCATCTCCCACCCCTTTTGTGGTGACACTTGCCTCTGGTTCTGTTGTTTCCCCTTCCCCTCCTCGCCAGCCATGAGACAGAAGGGGTGAGGGAGAAAGATGAGGCTTTAAGGTCACTCAATCCATTCAGTTGGCTTACACTATGGGTGCACAGAGATGAGCTGACTGAGGAATAACACTTCCTAATGAACCTTTGTGTGAGCTGAATGCAAGCTCAGTAAGCCCAAGTAATAAACTCTTTCATCCCACTTGGATTCAAGTGACTTTACACCTATCAACAGGCATGTATCACTAACAGATCCCAAGTGATGTCACAGCCCAGTGTTGTCCTATGAAAACTGAAGAGGCTGCTTTGGTGAAAGCAGCTGAGATTGGGATGTTGGTAATGGTGTTTGCCTCTTTCTGTATGGAAATGAGTCAGAAGTCCATGACAGGTTGATACCTCAGCGGTGTCAACAGCACTGTCCATTCAAACCATTGTGTGAGCATGGGAGGAGGAGGAAGCGTTAAGGCTGGGAGCATGCCTGTGTCGGTCTGACTCCTTCAGGTGGTGGCTGGGAAACTCTTGGTTAGCTGATGGAGGCAAAGGCTCATCCTAAAATCATAGACCCATATAGTCATTTAGGTTGGAGAAGACCTCTAAGATCACCAAGTCCAACTCCAACCCATCACCACCATGCCCAATGACCGTGTCCCTCAGTGCCACATCTCCATGGTTCTGCAACACTTCCAGTAGCCCTAATATGAGTAAGAGTGAGCTATGATTTCCTGCTTGTTGCTTTGGTAGAGTAAGGAGTAGTCCAGTGCCAGACAGCTTCCCATACAGCAAATTTCCTATAAAGCACTGAAAGCATGTTTTTTCTACATCTGGTAACTGTCCTGCTCCTCACTGGCGTTTGAGTGTTGCTCTGCTATCCTGCTGAAAAGCCTCCAACCACAATCAGCCAACATAAATTAATAAATTAGCACCAGTCAGCAGGGTAGAGTAACTGGATGGTGTGTGTTCTTGTCCTGATGTACCCTACACCTCAGCTGATTAGCTGTGACTCTATAATTAATGTTAATTTGAGTGTCCACCTGTGTCTGCTCTCCTCACTGGTACTGCATTCCCCATCTCAGAGCCAAAGAAACTCAAGAGGTCCTCCAACAAGCAAACACATTACATAAGCATGAGGTGAGACTGGAGACTCCGAGAGGCAGAGATGTTGAAAGAGCACTGATTTATGAGAACTGGAGCAAAGTGGTAACTGAAGCAATAGCTCCTTTTCCACGATGCTGCCCTGTGTTTTGTAACCTACCTCATGGTTACTGGATGATTAGGACCTTTACTGAACGCACAATTTCCCTTACCCTCAGTGTTTATGATGGCTGGTTTCAATTATTCCTTTCCTTCACACCCTGTATTTCAACCTGCCTCAGATGAGCAATTCATCTACTCTATCAAATAACTTACCAAGATAGATTTCACATGCAAGGCAAATATATTTTCCTTCCCCTCATAATTCCACAACACTGTTTTTCAGAATTCTGTTTCTCTTGCCTGATTCCCTGCAAACCTTTACCCAGAGCAGAGCTTTCTGATGTGCAGATTGGGTATAAAATGCCATCAGATAACAGTGATAGTTTGCACCTATTCTGCCGTGACCCTTGTGCCACAAACTTTCCCCCACGTTACCTGAGTAGATATAAAGAATGGGGTCAGAAAACGTTGCACAGGACTGAAACAAGACCCCACCATGGACTGTCATGTCCATGTACGTGATTGAAGTAACTGGTGCCTATGCAGATTTGTATGTAGTGGTGTTCTACGTATGCGTGTGCACAGCATGCATGGCCATGACCAATGGTGCCATGATGCATGTGAAAAAGCCCATTTTTTACTCATGTATTCATGCTTTGTGAACTTTTGATATCAATTTGTTTAAGAATGGAGGGAGAATTAAGAGAGTTGGTGCATGTAGTTGCTCATTCTTAATACTCTTCTGATCTTAGCATAGATGGGACCTGCAGAGATGAGTGATGAGCACTTGGAGGATGACTCCTTGGTAGAAGCATTGTGTGAGTCCCAAGCTGGGTATGGACACTGCTATGGCACCCAAGTGAATGGAGCCCTGTGTCAGCAAAAAGTGTGATGAATATCCAGGTGACCTCAACAAGCACTCAGCAGAATTCATCTGCAGCTCATTGAGGCAACACAGAGAGAGTTCATGGGGAGTTTATCATGGGAACTGCTGAGGGTTAATGGCCAGCAGAGCAGATTGAGCTGTGGGATTACTAAATAATGAACTTTTCTCTCCAATAAATTTGTCCCTGACTTATAAAAAATCAATAACATACTACATTTCTGGCTTTTTTTTTCCTTTTCCTTTTGGTGACGGCGGGGAATGTGGGCTCAGAGTAATTTTTAAACTACTCTTTCATATATATGTATAAATATATTTTACTCTGATCATTTATACAAAAGCTCAGATGTGCCACATTTACTGCAGCTTCATCACCTAGATAGATTTTTATGTGGGTGCCCGGCTATTGCTTTGTTTAATCATTCTTTTCTCTTCCCTCCCCAGTCCCTTGCCTCCCCCTTCCCTTCCATGCTTTTTATGACGCTATCGCCGGCGCAGATATACAGACGGGTTTTCATGTGATATAGGATGTCGGAGAGGTCAGGTCAGCTGGGACAGAGCCAAAAATATTAGCACTTTCTAACCGCTGAGGGGAGAAATGGAAATAATAGCACTTATAAATTGGCAGGTTTTCAACTGCGAGAGAAAAGAGGGATTTTTTGGTGTGTGTTCGTTTTGTTTCAGAAGGGGAGAGGAGACGGGTCCGGTTCTTGGCCACAGAAGAAATCACAGAATCACAGAATGGCCTGGGTTGGAAGGGACCTCGAGGATCATGAATCTCCAACCCCCCTGCCGGGCAGGGCTACCAACTACCCCATTTACTAGACCAGGTTGCCCAGGTCCTCGTCCAACCTGGCCTTGAACACCTCCAGG
>PPHD01005275.1:0-26698 GCA_002909625.1 Bambusicola thoracicus | reverse complement strand
GTACTTTCAGATCCCAGAAGCTGAAGAAATGCTGCAATTACCCCTCCACCCCCCAAAAGAAAAATAATAAAAAAAAAGAGACCATGCCTTGAAGCAGTTTCAGTGGTGAGACTGTGCTGTGCTGTGAAAATGAGAATGAGAGCTCACATTCGGTTCATATTGAAGTCCCTGTTGGGCAGCAGAAATGACATTTAATCCGTCAAACTGGATTATCTTCCATCTGCTGGTGTTCTGGTAAAAGGGTCAACAGATCATTAGGAACATCCTGAGGAAGGTAATTTCTCTAAGAATCAATGTTAAATTCCAGACGGAACATTTTTTATTTTTCATTTTTATATTTTATTTGGGGTAATTATAGAAAAACATTATAAAGAAAGTATGAGTAACCAGTCTGTTCACACTTATTTAAACTTTGATTTTACTACTGCCCAAATTAAATTAGTTTCATTCCTAAATCCCATACAAAGAATTGTGCCATTCCCCATTCTTTCAGAAGAACACAGTGCTTTGACTATGTCCACAAGTAAAATTCATGGTGCCCAGTTTGGGTGTTACCGTTTTGATCTGTTGCTCTGCTTCTTTGTTATGCACTGCTGTTCCTAACGTGGATTCAATAGAAAGAGATTTTTGTTCGCGATTTTGGTGTTCTGGTATAAGATTGTCATTTTGGATGAATCCGCTTTCACAGGTGGTTCAAGCAAAATTCCAGGAGTGACTTAAGTACAGACACAATCATTTTCAGCTGCATTTTGCCTTGGGCAATAGCACAGACAGCTGGAAATAACAGTGCTTAGCTGCCACCATTAGGTGCATGGCCTGTCCTTGGCCTAGCGTATGTCCTTGCAGCTTCAATTCTGTCTTAAAAGCTCCTTCTTTCTTAGATATATAGAGGCCACACATCCCCCTTTTAATTCCAGATCATGAACTTAGAAATCAAGGTTGTACATTCTGCTTTGATGAATGATTAGAAGATGCAGTTGCAGGAGAGATTTTGCCCATTTTACTAGTTACCCGTGGAGAATAAGTCTCAGATTTCAGAGTTTGGAAGTGTGAGACTCTTGTTACATCAAATAAAGGCCTGGATTCTGTGGATTCTGTGATACGTTTGTGGTATCCAGCTCATAAGATCCAAGGTACAGTCAAGGTAACAGGGAAGCATAGTAGTTGTGGGACACAGGCTTAGTTTATTTGTAGAGGTTTACTTTTTCTGGCCTAAAAAGACACAAGGCAAATGTATGAGCTAGCTGTTCCATTGAAGAACAACCAACTTCTATTTCTTGATGTGTTTTTGGAATGGCACATGTTACAGTCTTAGTTAATTTTCTCTGAAAAATAAGGAAGTGTATGTTGTCAGGGGGCTTGTAATGAAAGTTCTGAAGAGCAGAGATTTTAGCAGCGGTCACAAGAAGCACTATTGCCATGACTGGCCTTGGCTTTGAGAGTCTATGACTTTGGGTCCCTCTCTACATACATCAGAGAGTTTCTGTGGCTGTTTCATTTTTCAGTACACTTTCCTTAAAAAACCTGCTAAGCATTTGCTATCTTTCTTCTTCTTTCCTGCTCTCTCTTTTTTTTACTTTGTCTTTTAAGATGGATGTGAGAACTGTCAGAGCAGAAACAGAAATAACATTTGTGTTAACTGTAAGAGTTAGCTAAGGTGACTGATCCAATACTCCTGCTTTATGCTTCAGCTGAAGTTTGTTTACTATATATCTCAGCCAAGTGTGAGTGTGTGAAATATGTACCAAGAAATGATTAGGAAATGTGTTGCAAAATGGAAACGTGTCTTTGAATAATTGAAAAGCAGATTTAGTTATTAACTGTCCATTTAAAATTGTAATTTATTGTGAATTATTGTATTATTACCAGTAACAGGTGTACAAAAAATGGTTTTACTTAAACCAGATGAAATGACCTTCATTGTCACACTTTATGTACATAGATCTACACTTCATAATTTCCAATTCATTGCCTTTTGCACTTTTTCAGAAGATGATGTGCTGTTTAAATTGTGGGATTCCTCCTAAAAACAGTATGAATTTTACTGGCGTAATGAACACATCTAAACTTTGTGAAATGTGTTGTATGAACAGATCTTTCTTTAAAAATTTCTTTTTTTAGTGAAAAACTCATCATAGAAGAGTTTTGAAATATGAAATGCACTAAGCCCTAAATACTTGATACCACTAGTATGTCCAAATGGCTAAAGGCTTGTCTCAGGAGCGCTGCTAACAGACATGTTTTGCTTAGCCTTGCATTATTACTTAGGGTTGGTAGGGACAACTGAGTTTTAAAATAGTTTAAATACAATTGTCATCCTATCTCTCATGCTATACTCCTCAGTATCCAAAAGTTCCATCAGTATACTATTATTAGACATTTGTTATTAGCAGACTTGGTTTTGGACAGATGGCAATAGAGTAACAGGGGGACCAAATATTCATTGCAACTGAATAATAGTTCTATTGTAACACATTTAGCATAAAGTAGTTCACAAATGGCAGAATAGAGATAGCACTGTTAGAGCAGCAAATCAGGAAAGGGCAAGAACGCCCATTATTCCCAACTGTTTCTAGATTTATTAGAGAATTAATGTGAAATATTGCTCTTCTGCTTTCCTTTCAGGCAGGCTTATGCTGAACAGACTGTACTCTATCCTTGCTCTGGTGGGCACAGAATACCTTATGGCTTCTAACGTATGGTTGGATGGCCATTGTGATTTCTTTAGTGAAGCTGAGTGATAGCAAAAATAAGCAATGAACTGAGGATAAAGTTCATGATTTTATTGGTGAGTGAGTCTTTGCTTATTTAAAAATGGCACAGAACAGGGCAAAAGTAGGTGCACTGTGCCTTATTCTGAGATATAGCTGGCCTGAATCCAAGTGTGGTTTAGACACCTGAAGGTTTAGTTACTCCATTAGCTGGCAGAATTGCTTAAAGATCTATTAAACCATTTTGTAGTGCTCTGATGTATGACTTCAGGATTAATGTCTACAGTGACATTTCTTTAGTATTAAGTCACATTGCCCAGCAGCAGTTCCATACTCCAAACTTCTGCTCCAGGGATAACTCAAGGCAGTACTAGAGGAAACTCTGAATTACTTTGTAAATAGGCTTGGAGATGTTGGAATGTTAGAATTTCTTTTGTGTGTGTGTGTAAATCAAACGTATTTCTAATTCAGAGAAGTCTAAATAATAGTGAGAACAGATCACAGCTGAACCTTCCTAGTGGCTTCAGCCTCAGGAGACACACTTCTGTGAAGGAAACAAAAACATAATGTTATTCACCCTGAAAGCTGACACAGCACTCTTTTTACTTCTAGGCTCAATGTGAACATAAGCATTTGTGGTTTACTGACATAAAATAGGTCAAGGATTAAAACATAATTAATTACACACATTTTCTATAGCGTATCCCCAAACCCTGTGGCTGAATGAATTCCGTTAGGTATAGACACCGTTTTTCTTGCCTCAGACTTCTATTTTGTAAAACAGAGAGTACATGCAATTCCTCAGATCTCTGGACTGATAACGCACATCTGCCCTATCTTCACCTGCCCTGTCTATTGACATGCATTTTCTTTATCTATTTTGTGACAGATACATAATTGGCTTTAGCTTATTATTCCTCAGAACTGAAAGCAAGTTTTGTACATGTTACTGCACTTCCCTAACAACAGTTCAACCAGCCTATAACATTTATTGCAGTGAAATACAAGAGGCTTGTAGGCGTTTGAAGGTGAGATTATTTCTCATGGACATTGTCCCAAAAGAGGGAACAGTTGCACAGTAGCATAAATATGCTCCCCTGCAATTTTCTGCTTCTCAGTGTGTTCTCTGCAGTACAAGAAGATTGCAGGGCAGGGGAGGTACCTAAAAGCTCCCTCTCCAACTAAGCACCACTGAGTGCATGAGCGTGCAGCCCAGGCTGTGCTCCACTAAGCGTCTGGTCAGGCTCATCACTTTCACAAGTGCAGTACTTTAACTTCCTACAAGCACAGCCAGCCCAATGCCGGTCAGCTCATCTACTACCCTCTAAGTATATCTACTGAGGACTCTTTGCCAAGGGCAGATATTGGGGAGCTGACAGACAGCACCCCTCTCAGCCTAGTCTCAAGTCAGGAGGGTGCCCTGGGGAACTGAGGCTCATTACTGCCTCTCCCCCAAGCACAGCTACTTCTCTCTCACACAGAGCAAAGGCATTCAGATGTTTATTAATTACTGTATGCCTAATGCCAGCATGTATACATCTGTGCCTATATGTGGCCTTCTGTTTATGTTTTGCAGTTAGCCAGTCCTTGGGGCTCTCTGATGCACACCAAGAACACATCCCTACTTGTGCTGCCTTGGGCTGTTACTCAGCCTGGCATGTACAAAAGGCTCCTTTCAGTGAATGGTTTCCAGGCCTTGCTGGTTTTCTGCAGAGTTAGATGAGTGCCATAAAATTATCCCCAGTGTTCTGCCCCCTCTACTCAGTGGAGATGATCAAAAACTGTTTCCAAAATATAACTTCTTGTCATCAGTGTGTTGAATTTTTGGAACATTTCAACTGGCTCCACTACTGAGTTCTCATCTGTTGTAATTTCTCCTCCTGGGCAGGAGAAAACCAAAAGGCCAGCCTTTGGACTGGGAGCCAATGGATTAATTTTGTTTTCCAAGTGTCAAATGTTACAAGAAAAGAGATCTTGTAGTAGTGCTCAACTTCTTATAGCCTTTACGAACAACCTCACTTATTAAAATTATTATTTCCACAACTCATCTAGAGAATTAAAAGCTCTGGTTTGCTGTGTCTAAACAGAAACCTCACTGCTAGAGAAATGATCTTGTGAAACAGCTCCAAGCTCTTAGTTCCTATTTTTACCACTAAATTTGCCTGCAGCTGCCAGTTTGAATTACTTCCATCTTTTCTGTGCTTAGAACAACGAAGGGAGTAGAGAAAAGAGAAAAAAGAGAGTCTGTAGAGATTTTGATTCTTTAAGAAGTAACAAGAGTTTTCATCTCTGAAAATTGGTAAGCAAATGGACAGAACAATGGATATTTTCCTACATTTGTCTTTGTTGGTTCCTTCCTTTACTTCGTGTAACCAATTGGATCGTAACCATTACACTATAAATTCATAGACTATCTAGGACAAAAATGCAACTTAGTTTCCAGCAGCGATCTTATTTGACTCTTATGCATCATTGATTTTTGCAAGGTTAAAGAGTTTGCAATTTGGAAAAAAAACCTTTCCGCATCCTCATTTAAGAATTCAAAAACAAACCCTGAGTTTATAAATCTAACAGTTATGCTTTTAATGATTTGTGTGATGAATAAAAGGTACAGCATGAAATGGCATGGGGCAAACACTGTAGTTTTGATTTATAGAGTCTGATGTGTGTTGACCTCACTCTGTCTACAAAGCAAAGGAGTCTGGGCTTGTCTCGTCATATCACTTATATTACAGTGATCAGTCTACTGTAATTTTTATCTGTTTTCTGAGAAATAGGCAATCCAGTGTTTCTCATTTCTTTATCCTCTGTGCCCTAAAAGATTGTGTTGAAATAATTGAGTACTGATTGATAACTTGATGGTTAAATTTGAAAGAAAGTGCGTTTTATTATGTATTATAGTAAAAAAAAAGAAAAAGAAAAAAAGAGAGAGAGAGAGAGAAAGGAAAATGCAGTGGAATTTCAAGTCTCTCTTAAGCTTCATCATGCCATGTATTAAATATGGTTCCTGCATTTTCCCAACTGTGCTACAGATAGAGAACGGACTTAAGGTTCTCTCCCATGATGCATGCATTAAGGATGTTCAATAACTGCTATTTTTTTTTCTCCAAATTCCACTCATGTGACTATGCTAAAAATAACTCTGCCTGTGGTTTCTGGCTTTGTAGATTTTCTATATTTAGGGTAATAGGATGAGGTAGGGGCTTGGAATAAAACTGATTACTCAGTAGAGAGTGTCTCTCTCAATAAATCTGATATAAAGAAATAGATACTAATTGACAGAATTAACTTGAATTAATACTGGTTTTTCACATCCTAATAACATGTTCTATATTCAGACAGACTGGGAAAAGTAGATCTCTTCAGAATCCTTTGAACTTCTAATTACTTCTATTTTAAATATGTAAATTTGGATGAAAGGTGGAAATAGGAAACTGTTTACCGCATACATTTCCTTGGAGAACTAAGTAATGTTTAAAACAAAAAGTAGATTCTCTATCACCAAGGAAACAGGTTGACCTATACCAGTAGTACAGACATGTTGAAGTGCAGAGTAATATCTTTTCCACAGTGTTTAGGGTTGGGGATGTTGTTTAGCTGTTGGTAGTTTTACAAAATGAGGCACTGGAAAATAATGATGCTAATGAGCCTTTTAAAATCTGTAGAAAGAAGGGCTGTGTGGATGAGTGCCTGGGAACATTAATGCAAAAGGAACAAGACACAGCAGGCGCTAGCGAAGAAAATAAAATATCACCTGGTGAGAAACAGATTTACCAACAAATAGCCAAGTGATTTCAGATAGGGAGAATTTTGCTTTAAGTTCCTGCTGAACTGACCTCAACCTGAGGCTTTACATTTTGACATGGTTGAGTTCTTGCCACTAATTTAATAAAAGCTGAGACCAGGCAGAAGCATGTCTGAGGGCTAATTGAGAAGACAGTCTGCTGGACAAAATACATCTGCTCCCAGTGGATAGTCAGTGGAAGACTATTGATCTGAGTTGGGAAGAATTTGTCTCCTCTTTTAGACAAAAGATTTTTTTGATCCCAGCAATTAACTTTTCATAGGATACTGGCATGTACTGGGAAAAATGCAAACACTAAAACTCTTGTATGTGGCCAGCATAATATAAAGCAGTTTCACCGTGAATGAAAAGCATAGATATGCACGTTTGCATCACTAGTAACTTTTGTATTTTTATACTGATATACTCTCCTGGTGGTTAATATCAATTTTCAAATAAAACTCCAGTGTGGATTTCCCTAGACATACAAAAGCAATGAATTTTGAATACTGTGAAAACTAAGGGAAGATGTATATATATGTGTGTATCTATATATACATATACACACATAAAACATAAAATACATTGTGTTGTGATTTCTCTATTATCAGTATCTGCCAAGGCTTGTCTGTCACCTCTTGTGTTGCTTTAGAAGACAATTATTAGAGCAAGTAGCACAGCATTAGAATCAAATGGTCTATATGATAATTAATTTGTGATGAAACTCAGCTGAATAGTGAATCAATTTTTTCTTTTTTTTTGCACTTTGCTATTATGTATGCTTGAAAAAGTGAACAGTAAATCTAGATTTTCTACAGAACTGGAGGTCTTGGAATGACAGTTGTGCTTTAGGAGCCTCAGATGTGTAGGCTAGGAGATGCTGTTTCCATAAAGTAGAAACTGAACAGAGGTAGCAGTATGAGGGCTAAGAAAAGGGAATCTTTGCAACTTTCACATGGGACACAGAGAGAGAAGGCTGAATCAAGAACACCCTGCTTTTCTATTCCTTTTATTTGTATCTTGGGTCATATCACTTTTCAACATAATTGTTAACATATTAGCCAGACTTTTCGGATCTTTTTTCTTTTCTTGGACTAACATTCCTGTCTCACACTAAATTTAATAGTAGTTCAGAATGTGTCATATTTGAAGCTCTGCAAATGATTACAAAATCTCAAATGCTATCATTGCATAAAATACCATCACTGAAAGTCATATGCCTAGGAGAAAAGTGGTTTTAGATGCTGGTTTATACTGCTCAAAACCATTATGGTATCATAGACTCATAGAATTCTTTGGGTTGAAAGGGACCTTAAAGATTACCCAATTCCAACCTCCTGCCCATGGGCAGGACTGCAACCCACCAGATCAGGCTGCTTAGGGCCCATCCAACCTGGCCTTGAATGTCTCTAGAGATGGGGCTTCCAAAGGTCCTCTGGGAAGCCTGTTCCAGTGCCTCATCACTCTCTGAGAAAACATTTCAGCCTAACATCTAATCCAAGTTTCCCCAGAAGCTCTTCTCCAGACTAAATAAGCCTAATTCCCTCATCTTTTCTTCATTGGAGAAATGCTCCAGCCCTCTGATCATCTTCATGGCCCTCCTCTGGACTCACTCCAGTATTGTAGAACTACTGCTCTCACGAGCCAAAAATGCAAGAGCCAGTAATGAATCTTACCTTTTTATTTAACAGCTTCCCAGAGGACAAGATAAGGAGGAGTTATATTAAATTTACAGAAAATACTTAAGTCCAAGCAAACATCAGTGTGTGCAAAAGAATTAGGGAATCACACTGATAAACTATAATAAACGTAATGCCTCATCTTGAGTTATATAAAGAAATTTAATACACAGACTTGTGAGTAGAATATCCAGATCTGTGGTGATAACTTTTTGGAAGGATACTTATACTCGTGACTCTGTCTATAACTAACTAGCAAAGATTAGAATGTCCCCAGCATAGCAGGCAGATATCTGATATGTACCTTTTTTTCCGTGTCAACATATTACATATACACTTGTATGATTTCTTCCCTTTCTTCTAAAGGATCTGACTGCTGGCAAGTCCCTGGACTGTTTGCACCAACTGACCTTCTATGCCAGTTCCTATGTTTATGTTGCGTTTGAAACCACACACGTGGATATAGGTGTCTATGGTTGAATGCCCAATGGTTAGAGTCTTGGATGCTTGGCCAGAAAGTTGGTGGGAATTTAAGCTAAGCAGTTATCCAGTCATTACCTCAGGCCAATTCCAGCCTTTCTTCTCCACTCCACAGAAATGTTCTGTTTTGCTGTTTTTCAAAGATAGATAGTTTCTGTCTTTTCTGTCTTACTCACCTCTTTCTGCCTCAAAATGGGATTGAGTACCTTTTTTTTTTTTTTTTTTTTTTTTTTCCCCTCAAAAGCATCCACAACACTTCCTTAAAGTAAGTCAGAGAAAATAGTAAAAATATGTCAGGAACATGTCCTCATTCTGCTTCAGATTACTGTGGATGGAAGTGCAAACAGCCCTGCATTAACTGGGAGAGCTGTGCAGTGTTGCTCTGTCCTCAGGATTTCTCCTCTCCTTCCTGCCTAGCACATCCATTAGCACTGCTAACAGCTATGAGTACACTCTTAAGTGCTGCTCAAGAAAATGGGTTATGTCACTACGCACTGTTCTCTTTGTGCTGTTTTTGTCTGGCTCTAGTGTTAACTTTTCCATGTACATGTTCTTGATCATGCTGTTCTGACAGAGATCTGTGTCCCAAAAGGCTGGGCATACCTCAGGATACAAATAATATCTATGCAGGTGGCTGAGCACACCAGAAATCTTTCTGATCTACAAACTACCTGCTTAGTTTCACCCTCTCTCCTCTCTAGCCTGACCATGTTGCCAGTGATTGACTATGAAGTCTTGAAGAAAAACTCTCCTGTTATCTTCAGAAACAGTCTTCTGTCAATTGCATGTGATTTGTATGAATCATATTGTATGTTAAATTAGGTAACTTTCAAGAACTCCTAATCTTGTTCTTGTTGGCATTATCAATTTCTAAGTGGACTCAGGGATTATAGAAGGAATCCATTCTTGGAGATGGGATAGCTTCCATCTCTTCATTTTCATGGAGATATATGATAATATCATTCCGTAGAAAGAGAAAGAAGGCATTATGTAGAACTCACATGGTAGATGAAGTCTCCATAGGTTGGAAAATTCATCACACTGGAAACAGTGTGACTGATGATGGAGGTGAAGGGCAGAGAAAATTATGTGGAAATAAAATAAATCAAAGAAGAGGTGAAAAGTGGAAGATGAAAGAAAGAAGCTCGGAGGAGGGTTCCCATGAGATCAGAAATACGTTCTTGCCTGTCCTGTACAGTCTTTAATACAAAAGACTGTCTAGGATTAGCTAGCTCAGTGTGAGGGAGCACTATGAGAGACTTTGTAAATGAAGCTGAAAAAAGGATAAAATTCCAGTCCAACTAGCTGTTTTAAAAAGCCACTGACAATCTTCCAGAGGGACCTGGACAGGCTCCAGAAGGACCTGAATGGGCTTTAGAGGGGGGGCAAACCTCCTGAAGTTCAACAAGGCCAAGTACAAAGTCCCACAAAAGAGGCTGGGCAGAGAACGTCTTGAGAGCAGCGCTAAGGAGAGAGATTTGGGAGTGTTGATTGATAAAAGATTCAACATGAGCCAGCAGTGTCTGCTTGCAGCCCAGTAGGCCAACCATATCCTGGGATGCATCAAGAGAAGTGTGACCAGCAAGTAGAGGGAGGTGATTCTGCCCCTCTACTCTGCTCTTGCTGGACTCCACCTGGAGTACTGCATGCCCCCAACACAAGAATAACATGGAGCTGTTGGAGCAGGTTCAGAGGAGGGCCCCAAAGATGGTCAGAGGGCTGGAGTGCCTCCCCTATGAGGACAGGCTGAACAAGCTGGGCCTTTTCAGCCTGGAGAAGAGAAGGCTATGAGGAGACGTTATAGCAGCCTTCCAGTACCTGGAGGGGCCTACAGGAAAGCTGGGGAGGGACTTCCTATAAGGGCAGGTAGCAACAGGACATGGGGAAATGGCTTTAAACTGGAAGAGGGTAGATTTAGACTAGATATTAGAAAGAAATTATTTACTGTGAGGGTGGTAAGACACTGGAACAGGTTGCACAGTGAGGTTCTGAATGCCCCCTCCCTGGAAGCATTCAAGGCCAGGCTGGATGGGGCTTTGGGCAACCAGGTCTAGAGGCAGGTGTCCCTGCCTATAGCAGGGTGGTTGAAACTAGGTGATCTCTAAGGTCCCTTTCAATCCAAAGTATTCTATGATCTTACCCTCCACTCCACTTATCTACAATGTAAGACTAACCAAAACAGCAATTTTTTTATCCCCTGAAACAAATAATTAAGTCATATCAAAACCTTTGGAGTGCTTTGTCTTTGTAATACCATCAGGAAAAGAGACTGTGGGAGCAGAAAAGAACAGAAAGTCTATAAAATCCTAGCCTGAAGGAAATGTTTGGCATAACATTTCTATTGAAATTACAACAGTAAAGGTAAAACTCATAAAAACAAAACCCCAAATTGTCTGTACTAGTGTTTAATTACAAACTTCCTAAAACTCATGCTCAATCCACATTTCCTCAAGTGAATGCAAAATCTACTCTAGTAATAACAATAAATAGGATTTTGGTGAGGCAAAACCATGCTGTATCTTATGTATGCAACAATTGAAACTTATCGCAAAGACTTTGTGACACTAGGACTGAGACTCTGGCAGAAGTTCTATTTATATATTGTATACATGTTTCACTATAGCAATAGCTGGTCACTCCCAACAAATACAGGAAAAAAAAAAAAACAACAATGCAGCATTTTTCCCCACAAATATCAAGTGAAAACAAACAAACAAAGAAACAAACAAAGAGCAACAACAAAAACCCAGACAGGTATGAAGTGCAAAAATATATAAATTTCCTTCTGAATTGATAAATCCCTCTGTCTTAATAATCCCACTCTTTTGGGAGAAATATTAGGTAAACTGAATGGTCTGTACAAGCAACTGTGAACCTGAGGCTGCAAAGACTTATTTCAAATCTGAATATTCAGGGAAATTAGGAAATCATGCTGGAGGCACAGTAGAAGATCTTTTGTGGTGTAGATGTTCTACCTGAAACCTAGGGTGGTAAGAGAACAATGTTAGTAGTTATATTAGTTCCCTAGGATGTTGAGAGCCTGTGTCCTTCTTCATAGCATCTCCAGATCCGACTATTTCTTTTCTCTCTTTTTTTTTTTTTTTTTTTTTTTTTTTTTTTTTTTTTTCCAGGTCTCAAGGACTTTTAGCTTGATCTGATGTCAGTTTTGTAGTAATATTAATTTTTCTGAAACTTACCTCTGGGGAAAACCCCTTCTAATTCTGGTCTGCCTCGCTTCCTCTTTCTTCAGTGTTTATTCAGGCCTAATTCCTTACAGATATTTGAATACATAGCCACTAGCTAAGGGCCTAACTCTCACTGAAGTAAAAACCAGATTCTATTATTTTTTGGACTTCTGATATTTTTTACAGTCTTGGTCTCCTCTCCTTCTACCATGTCCATTTAAATATCTGCCAAGCTGAATATCCTGATGTCTGTCCCTGTCTTCAAGGCTTTACAAATATTTCATGAACCGTGCTTTGGCAGAGCAAAAGAGCTCTTTGTAACAGATAAATCCACAGACCTTGACTTTAAGTGACCTATCCCACTTCAGAGTGGGGAGAGCGTATAATGTTTTAATTCACAGTGCATGCAGTTCTGGCAAAAGTTCCATGACAGATAACGTTCTAAAATGAACAGCTTTGACCAAACTTCATGCTGCTCACATTTTAAGGTAAAAACACGAACATGAATTAGGATGGGAAATTAGAAATAGAATATTCTGTACAAATTATTGAAAATACTGAACACCTGAGCATTTAATTCTAGTCTTGCAAAATGATATAATTGTTTTATAAAACCTAGTAGTGATGAAAGCGTTTAAGTGATGGTCAAAAACATACTAAGAGACAACAGCGGAGTTTGGTTTTCTCTTTGTGTTGCAGCTTATCCATGATTTTTATAAGATTGGCTCACTGGAGAGCATGCCAAACAGACAATCAGATGATTTCTGTTTGTCATCTTGATGCTTCCTGCAGTAGATATCATTAAAAAATGAGAATAGTCTATGCCTACGTCCTTCTTCACCTTTTCTCTGCTACAGACACATAGGTTTGAACAATTTTGTATCCATTGGTCTCAGTACAAAAAACAAAGCCCTCTACATGCTCAGCAATACAGCCATAGTATTTAACAATGTGCCCATTAGCTCATTCCATACCTGCAATTAACAGATGAAGTATTGTAGCAGAAATGCTAAGTCAGGACTTAACCCAGTGATTGAGCACCTGGTGGAAAGGCAGGGTCAACCCAGTAGAGCTCAGCTGTATGCAATGTGCCTGAGTGTCCAGAAGGGGTGGATACTGGCTCCACCCCTTCCCAGACCTCATTTAAGGGTAAGAGTCCCTTACTGGATGTCACTGTGTACCTGAAACCTTCCAAGGGTTGGCAGTTTTTTCCCCTCTTTGTTTCTGTGTTCATAACTGCTCCTTCTGTACTGTTGATTGCAGTAGGTCTACCTGAAGCTCACAGCTATACGGAAAGTAGCAAATCGAAAAAATATTGCTTAAAATGCCTCAGAGCTGCATGGAAATGGCAATCTTGAAAACATTCTATGTTTTCAGTCTTGAAAACTGAAATACTCCCATCAGCAGTTTGTTACCTTTTAGTCAGAGTGAGGAAAGACTTTCAAGTTGTATTTCCCCCCTAAATTCTCTCTAGTAAATTTGTAAAACTTGTCCTTTCCTTCAGAGGTTGAGAAAATAATCATGTAGGTATATTTTAATTATTTTGCCTGCTTAGATAAATAGTGGAAACTTTTGACCATAGCAACAATGTTTTCAAGAGTTGTGCTGTGCGGTTGAAAAGCTTTTACACCCAAATGTATAGGGTGTAAAAATCAACAATAGAGGTGATAAATGACATCTTCCACCATTTGCGTGTCTGTAGAAGACTTCCTCTTATTCATTTCATCAATCTAGTGGTGCAGACAGCAGTAAGGCTAAAATGAGGTTAGTTCTGAGATGGATTGAATCTGTCAGTGTGCACTAAACTTTGGCAGGGTTCCATAACAGCCTGGAAGTTGGTGAACTGCGATGAAGAAGTGCTTTCATCGCTATGGACTAGACATGTCAGCGTGCTGACGCCTAGGATCCAGAAAAAAACAGCTTTCATGAGATATCACACCTGCTTCCAGTAATGAATGATATGTTACTTCCTAACTTTTCTCTTAAACTGACCTGTGTTTGTCTTCTACTGGACTCCATGATAACTTTGAAGCTTGCATTAAGAATCTTTCAAAAGATTAACTCTTGTACACAGTACAGAGCTCAGCAGACAATAACTACAACACTGCCAACTAAATAAATTTGTCCAGTGAATTTCATCACTGGTTTGCAATACTCATACAAATGTACTATCCAACTGTAACTATATCCAGTGATTCTGGTTGTCTTTTTAAGCTAATGACTGTGGAGTTGGATGAAAGCACACAAAGCACTTATACTGGAATGATCTCTGCTGTGAAGTGGGCAATTTGTTTTGTTGAAAAGAGAATAGAATTGAATAGAATTGAATTTATTGTTTCCTAATTTGAAGCAGCTGCCACTTTATCATGTCACCTTATAATTCAGCATTGAAAGTTATATCCTGGCAGAATGCATCCAAGGGAAAATATTTTCTTCCAAGCTAAATATCTGATTTAAATTCAACCGTAGAAGGTCAGGATCAATAATGACATGACAAATAAACATGTTTTTGGCTGATCAGCAGGTATTCTAATTCATCAGCACTTTTAAGGATTTTTACTGAGCTTTGTTTAAATCTGCTTTCATAGGAGCACTATTTTGTAGCAATAAAGAAGCTTGGCATATAAAGCACAACTACAGTAAACTGCTATTAAAAGCAAATCTAATAAGAAGCAATTTGGAAAATTCATACAATCTACTGCAAAGTCCCAAAAACATTACTTTTTTTAGTTTGCTTCCCTTTCAAAGAAATTTAGAAGGAGTTTTAAATTTATATATATGTATAAATCTTAAGGCTCAGTCACCTCTGGACATTCTGCTTGTGCAGTATCTAGTAGAGGTCACCCAAAACTAGAGTTTAAATGTGGCACTGAAACACATACTACCAATAATATGCATAATTTGAATATATTATTTAAAATCACAATTTAATGGTGGCTCAGCTCTCTCCTGCTTTTGTCCTAAAATGAATTTGAGTCTGCTTTCTCAGGTCCTGCTTCCTGCTAGTTTTGTAGTAACAAAGTTTTTTTAAAAATGGTTTCTTTCTTAGGTAATTTTAGTCTTTTTTGAGAGCTATGCTTTCAGCAGTGTATCTGAATTAAGAGTGCAATGAAATTCAAAACAGGTGTGGGAGGCTGCATCACCAGTCACTTTCCTGCTGTTGCTGCTTTCCACATCTGATCTTAATTTGATCCTTTTAGTCTGTAAAACTGTGCTGCAAAGTCACAGTTGGATATTTCATGAGAATCTCAGCATTTGCCTTTCCTTTCCAACACTAGAAACATTTAAAAAAGAAGACAAAAATAAGAGGAAAAAATTAACTCCATGACATAAATTTCTTAATTTAGTTCTACAGACAGGCAAAGGATTAAAAAAATGAGGCTTTTTTTTGATACGGTAGTACAAATTCACATACACTTTATCCTTACTGTCTTTTTTGTTGTTGTTGTTTGAATGTGGAACTGGAAATCTTCAAAACATCTTTAATCTTCTGTCCCACAAACAGCAGTGCCATGCTTCTTCCTGATCAGGTCAATTGGATGTAATGCACTAAATGCTGATTTTGGCCTCATGAGAGCTCAGTGAATGCTCTGTTTCAGTTTGTTACCTGCAGATCCTGTTAAGAGAGATTACTGGATTGCTCACATCCTCACAATGAGGTCTAACTAAAAATATCCATAAACAGTTTAAACAGTTGTTGAGTCTTCTCATGTTCAGTGATGTAACTTAAGTCATTCTGCAGATGATGTAAAAATCTTTTTTTTCTTTCTGGTCTAGCTGTAGGTGTTCCTGTTCATTGCAGGACAGTTGGACTAGGTGACCTTTAAAGGTCCCTTCCAACTCAAATGATTCTGTGATTCTATGATTAATGTCTGTTTAGAATCTTCTTCACTGTAATTATATTAGAGACTTGCCTGTGTTCCAGATTAAATTGTCATTAAATGATTCTGCCCTTGGTAGTACTTCACCTATGTCTAAGAGATACATATTTATGAACATGCTTGAGTCTATTTTTTTAGTTTATCAGTTGTGCAGTGACATGTACAAAAGGTTCTAGTGAGGGAGAGTCCCCTGGAAATTCTGACTTTGTAGAACTCCGTGGCTGATCTGAAGCTCAGCTACTACTGCTTCGGATAAACAATCAAGCCTTGCCTCACTGCACTCTAAGGGTGACATTTCTCTTTATGATTGCGTATGTGCGGAAAGTTTAAGTTTCCCTTTCACTTACCATAAAATTACTGCCGACAGTTTCAGTTCTTAAGCTGGTTTAGGAAAATGAGAACCTTAAAATAGCTCTAAAATGTTGCATTGGCAAGTTTTTTAAAAAAGCGAACTGAGTAATGTGGTTGCTTTCAATATTTGGGCACTCTTTTCTGTACCTTGTGGTCCAACACAGGTTGGGAATGTTGAGAAAATTCACAGACTGTTCTTTCAGCCCAACTGGCAGGACTATGTTCCGAGAAGGAGGAGAGGCAGCTTCGCTCTTTTGATGGTGTGAAGTGGGGGAGCACGCCGATCTAGGGCTTGTAGGGTTCCCATGTCCCATAGTGTACATGTATTCCATGAACCAGACTTTCCAGATGTTGAACCTGCCTCCATGTTGTGCTGTGGTCCCAGTTGTTGAACCTCAGATGTGTTGAATCCTTTTGATCCTGAGAAGTGACTAAGCATTTTTCACACATGTGGCTCATTCCCCAGCAGTTCCTTCTTTAACTGGAAAATCACTTCCTGACACTTTTTTTTTTTTGGTGACAGCAGATCTGTATTATGGCATTATACAGACTTTGTAACTAATATCACTGCCTTCATCTTTGGTGCAGTTTTTATCTTCTTACTGGAAAATCCTGATTCAGTTTTACACTCGAAGCAAGGTACCTCTTCTGGCTTTTCTTTTTGATTTCTAAACCTGAAACTTTTGGTTACATATTGGTTTCTGTTATCTGTCCATATACTTCCAGACAGGAAATGCCAGCTTGAGGCAATCCCTTTTTCTTCTTTAGTATCTTGGCAGAAGTTCAGAATGAATGGATTTACCAGTACAAGGGCTACTGCTTTAACTAGGATGGAATGGCTTAGTAGGTTCTCATTGATTGCTCCACCGTAATTTCTTAGCTAGTGTCAGGGTGTCAAGCTTCAGCTTCAAAATGAACTTCTAAAGCCATCCTGATGATTTAAGTCTAAACATAACATGCCATCCACAAAACTGAGGTGGGACTTTAAAGCAAGAGATACAAATTACAAAGATATGGAACTCTGTTGCTTCAGATGTTGAGAGAGAGGCTGGCGGAGAAGTAGAAAATATACAAAAGAAATAATTTGGGCTGACAGGGCTAAATGACCAAATAATACATTATATTTCTGACTAGTGAAAACATAAATATCTCCATATATGAGAGAAACCTAACACCATTAACCTGAACATAAACTCATGAACTGCGCAGCAGAGTTGAGATTTTGCATCTGGTTGAAGTGGGGATGGTGGGTCTGTATTAAAACGGTACTTTGAGCTTATAAATCATATTTCACCCTAATATTTATACATAGCTTGTTTTTCCAAAAAGGTTTTCTGAAAAAGGGGGGGAAAAGGAGGAAAAAAAATGCTTTTCATAAAAGGAATTCAGCTGTACGTTCAAAAGAGTTTGCCATCTCATCAGCTGGTTTAAATCAGGGTAATTCCATGGATTTGTAGCAGCTGGGCATCTGGCCCAGAGATTTGTCTAATCGCAGACCCAAACCCTGATAGATAAGGAATTCCCATCAAAGAATTTGAAGCTCATGTTCTTTTTTCTTTTTCTTTTCTTTCTTTCTTTCTTTTTTTTTTAATTATGAGAGTTCTGCAAAAACAGGCTGAATCTAAAACATTCAGCTCTTCCTAACTATGTTTTTCTTTGTTTCAGCTGCTTTTTTTAGAAACTTCTGTGTTTATTTCTTATTTGATATCTAACACGTACAATTACCTACTAAGCAGAACAGTAATATGTGTGTATTTTCCTTTGGGGACCCCAGAAATGGACACAAAGACAGCTGTGTTGCAAAGAACTTTTTTATGCCATAAATACAGCTGGAGGATTTGGTTCATGCTCTTCTCATTCTGCTAGCCATCACTTACAAATTCCTGTTTGATTTCTTATTCTGTTCTCTTTACCTTCTTCCTGTATACATGGTCTCTCTGAACTGTGGAAATGATGTATATTCCATTGAATCAATTTCTTCTGCAATTTTGATAATAAACTGTGTAAATAGCTCTGAAATGTCAGTATTGTTTATCATATTTCAGTGTAGAATGCTGGATTTATTTGTCAGTTAAATGAAAGTTTATGTATGTTGTCATACACAAATATACTACATGCCAAACAGCGTTGTCTGTGTGCAGCAAAAATGAAAATCAAAAAGTAAAGTGAAAAGATCCAAACTATACTTTTTCCCCTGAGGTGCTGAATTCTCACTAGGGCAGGGATGTTACAAGTGTTTAGAATTAAGAAAACTTAAGTGAAAATGTTATACCGATTCACAATGATTTTGAAATGTCAGGGAAATAGGGATTTCTTGGAAGCTTAGAAATATATTTAGAGACACTTTAAAACAATTTTCAATCAAAAGTTTATGTCTTCCCTTCTAGACATAGCTATATATTAACATTGCAACTCATGTTGTACATGCATATTCATTTGAATATAAAAATATAGCAATATTGTTCCATAAAGTTACTTTCCTCAGAAAAAAAAGATACTCTTACAGTAAGCTTAAATATCGTATCCAATGAAGATGGCTGAATTCTCACAGTTCTCTTCTCTTGGCTTAGATTTATAGTTTACAGATATGAATGTTTTATGACACCGAGTTAAGAATTGGGACAGCTGAGGAATCAACTCATATCTGTTCTGCCACCCCCATTAGAGCTGGAGGTCATAGTATTCTGAGCCTGCCTTAACTCATCTTTAAACCCTGAACTTGTTAGAATTTAAAGTTGTACTCATGTGTCAAATCAAGCACCAGACAAGTCAGTGGGGTGGCTTACACTATGCAAAGGTAAACAGGTGTGTAAATATACTCAGTATTGGGTTCCTTGTGGAGGAATGTCCTTTTATTTTTTTTTTCATGGGGAAGGTGATAGAATGAACTCTGGTATGTTAATGTTCTAGTCACTGTTCTGAACAAGTTGCAATATATCTCTGATAAATGATATATCACTCAGAAATGTTTGGGTAATATATCTGGAAAAGGGCAGCATTGCTTATAGGAAAAGGGAAAGAAGGAGTGAATTGCCATAGGCACACGTGGAGGAACCGTTGACTGCTTTTTCAGTACTTGAGAAGTTCTGGGCAGCTGATGTTTGAATAATTTTTGAGAGCTTTGCTAGAGTATGTGTCAGCCTCTATGACACATTTTATCTTGGAGCAATGTCAGAGAAGGATGTCTTGAAAGAAAATTTAGCTGCAGTGATTAAACGAATCATACAGCTAACATAAAAGCAGGTACCATGAGACTTAGCGCAGCACTGAAACATACCATGAAAAGGAATACATAAAAAGGCAAGGAATTCTACTTGTAATCTACCACTAAGATTATGTTTGGAAAATGCTTATTTGTGACCCATCCTGGCCTACTAAGATGATTAAAGGTGTTAGGAATATAATTGCAGATTGCTACTTCAAAAATTATGGCTGTTGGTTGACTGAAGAAGCCAGAGATGTTCCACTTGCATGGGTACAAATCCTCTATAGGAGTAATTCTGCAAGCTTTCATGTGAAAAGCATTAAAGAATTAAGGCTCTTTTAATTTCTTTTTTTAATGAAGGCATATTTTCTTCCATGTTTATATTGCTGCTTCCACAAAACGTTTGGTAAGAAATCTAGAAATTTGATGTTTGGCTGAAGCTTATCTTTGCTTTAACAAATCTTTGTATGTTATGTTCAGTAGTATGTAATATTACTTTGCAGCTTCTTTTCTGATTCCTTGTTTCTAGTGAAATTTGAGGAAGCCTCTTGCCCTCTATCTACCTTCTCTCACTGGGTGGAGCAAAATGCTTATTCCCTTATGCTTGCTGTAAAGGAATAGATAGAAGAATGTGCTCTTTTATATTCTTCCTTTCCTGTGACTGAACTACATTAATTCCTACTCTCCTAGCATTGCAGCTCTGTATATTCTTCCTTGATAAGTCAGGGCAATAAAAAATATATTTAATTATGAACTTTATTTTAAAATATTTTCCGGAATTAGGAATGATAAGGTATTTTAATTAGCTCATCATAACTTTTGAAAGCTTGTTGTCAAATGGAAGTCTATTAAATAAGAGAACTGCTCAGTAACACATCAGAAGTAATGTCATATGTATTGTCATCAAGGCATCAATCACCAGATCAGCTTTTGTCCATTATTTTTTTTAATGAACAGACTGTGAGTGGCCCCAGGAATCTCAGTTTCTCAGCTACATGTATCTGAAACACGATTTGGAGTTTGCCATTGAGAATTAAAATCAGGGTGCAGCAGAGCTGGCTAAACATAGCATTAGGAGAGAGGAGATGTTTTTACCTACTCTGAGAGAAGCGGAGTTGTCTGTTTTCTGAGTAGTTTTTAAGACCTCCCTGATGGTGTCCAAGTCAAGACAAGGTGCTTCCCATGTTCAGCAAGTGCTGATGAATGTCAGTGGGTGCCTTTTTTTCCACATGGAGAAATTCAGTTATACATTTTTGCTTCATATACACTTCCACATCAAATGCCATTCTGTCAGGCTGCCCCTCAGCTGCTATCCATCACACAGCAACAAAATGAAACTGAATATTGGTGGGAGGTTTCAACTTCTATTGCCATGCCACCAACATAGCTCTGACAACATGGGCCATTATAATAAAATAGAAGGCATTACTTTTGGAGCAGCCCTCGTCCGATACTGCACATAACTTTCTTTTGTCTTGTCATCTCTCATTTTGTGTTATACTTAAAAGATTTTATTAAATGTTAATCTGTAGTTATTCTTCCTTCTATTTTATCAATCTTTTTAAACATTTTTTCTATTCATGTCATATGGGTTTATCAGAGCCCTTCAGCTCAGTCAGTTTCCCTTCCCTTCATTCTTCAGATGAATGCTGGCTGGCTTGCATAAATCACTATATGTCCCCCAGCTCTGGGGTATATTTGAAAATGCCATTGTCTTTTTTTTTTTTTTTTTTTTTTTTTTTTGGTAGAAAAGTGACAGACATTGCTTTCTTGAAGATTTCTGGCTTTTTTTTTTCTATTAAGGATTTCAGCCTAGTCTTCTGGCATCCCCTATGGGTGGTAGGTTTGCTGGAGAAAATAAATAAATAACTTGAAAATACATTCAATTTCCTTGAGAAGAGAATTTCATAAAGAGAACTTGCTCTTTGAAAAGCTCAGATACATGCCCCTAGACAAAAACTCACATCATGGAGGGAAAAAAGAGTCACATTAGCACCAGTTGCTATAACAATGACTCCCACTGTTTCACCAGAGATATTATTTTAAATATATCACAAATGTTACAGAAGTGTCATTAATCTCCATTGGAGAGAAAGATTTTCTATCACCAGGATAAGAATCTGACTGTTGTCCCCATTTTAACACCATTTAATGCAGATATAAGTAATTCTACTAAAACATTATAGTTTATGCTAGGTCTGCCTTAAGATGTACTACATGGCTAAAATTCCGTATCTCTTCATATAATTCTTTCCTGGAATGAACGTTACATTCTGAGGTTCTTAGAAAAAGAGACAGTTGTTAATGGGCATTTCCCTGAATAACAAATTTGTCATGTTAGGAATGTCAATTTATATAATCAGTATCAGATATAGTTTTTGGAAGAAAAGCCCTGTTACACAGAAATAGTGAAAGGCCAATCTTTTTTTTTTTTTGATGGCAATACTACCATCCATTTTAGGAGAGCTGAGACTCCATTATGCTAAAATATATAGACTTATTTCTTGTCTTAGAGAGTGGATAGATGTTGGGTTAGTTTTTGAACAAGAGTTATTCCTTCATGTGGTTTTCATTAAGGGAGTTACACCATAGAAGACTGTCAAATCTTTAATGTGGCTTCAGCAGGGCATTCATAGAGAGGAGTGTTAGGTGTGAAGGTCGCTCCTCTGTGAGGCAAATAGGAGACAATCTCCACAGGAAAATGGTAAGACAAGAAATTTAAAAAAAAGAAAAAAAGAGAGAGAGAGAGAGAGAGAGACTACACGAGTGTACCACATTATTTATTTGTGATTGGAAATAGGTGAGCCCTCAATCTTATCACAGAAGCATATTTGGCAGACTTCAATTTAGAAGCCTTTTGGACTAAATAAGGACTAAATAAATTCTGTCTTTTTTTCCTTGAGTGTGGAGTACAAGTTTGCATCATTTAATTCAATTTTAAGAACACTAAACACCTTGAAAAGATTTTCAGCTTAACTAGAACACTTTTTTTCCTCTACTTTACTTCTTAATTTGCATGTATTGGAAAAGTTGAAGATTATTTTCAAGAACATTGGTTCCAAAAATGAAGTGTTAGCATTGAGGATTTTTTTTTTTTTAACTAAGGCAAGGTGAAGAATTTAAAGGCACAACAATTTGTTTCAGTTTTCAGAGGCTTCTCTGAAAACACTGTAGGCTGTTCCATATGAGAAGATTGTCAAGAGTTGATTTTTTTTTTGATTCTGTGCCATATAGACATCAGAAAATGGCTTGGAGAGAACAAAAGCAAGATAGCCACTGGCTTCTCTGAACAAATAAGATCCCTCCTAAGGAGTTGTGCATCATACTGCATTTCAGGCAAGACCTACTATTCCCAGAGTGATAAAAAATACATGGAAACCTCTCTAGATAATAAAAAGAGTCTTGTGTCATTGTACTTAGAAGAGACAGTTTTGGCCTTCCACTGGTGTGCAGCAAGTCCCTTCCACAGCCAATTCCCGGTCTAAGAAAGATATCCAAGGTGGTTCACCTTTATGTGACCAGATGATCAGATTATTAGAGGACCATCAGAATAATTTATAATGCCCTTAGCCCAATCCTGAGCAAAGAACCTGGCAGAAAGCTGTGTCTGGATCTACTCTCTTGGTGCTGCTCTGAAAATGATACAGAGATGTTAATATGAATAAAAATGAGGCATGTATCTCTTTCTCTTACAGTTTCTGTGAGAAAGAAGCAAGTCTCCTTTAGTATCTTTTTCCTGCTCATGTAATAAATAGGAAGAATCTCAAAAGGTGCCATAAGTTGTCAGCCAAAAAATTATTTTCAGTAATTCATTCATAATCTTAAAACCACACAACCAGAAATGTTAGGATGTATTAATCTAAATCATTATCTCGGCTGCTGGAAGGTGCTTCCAAGCCACCTTCTCTGCTCTATAAGAATAAAGAATATATAAATACATACATCTTGAGACATATTCTTTACATATATATCTGTGACTAACTTGCTTCTTTAAGAGACAGTGAATCTAAAGTTTATGAGGAGCAGCAGTATTCAAAAGTAATTTGCCTAGCACATTGTGTAACGTTTTTGCTGACAGAGAAGTTTGTCAGTGACGCTCTTAACACTTCTGACAAAACTGCTGTCTCTGAGAGATTCTCTGTTTTATAAATCATCAGTTGCCTAATGGAAGCTATTACCTTTTATTTTTCTGTCAACTTTATCACAGCAGAACCGGCAGATTTGCAGAACTGACAAGCTCAGGGTCAGGCTCTAGATTCCCCTTAGTGTCTCTCTGTAGGCATATACAGCTGCCTTGCTGCATATGTGCAAGCAACCTGGGCATTTATGGAAAGCCCAGAATCTCTTGACAGCTTGATCTTCTTGCTATCATATCCGTGAATATTTTACAGGTTTGCAATGAACCTATTAGGAAAATACGTAAGGGAGATTGGTTCTGTTTTCAACACAGTATCCAAAACCAGAAGCTCATAACCAGAATGCTCATTTCTTTGATACATCCTGAGCAAGTTCTGTTCTGGCAAGGAAATAACTTGTTAAAACACAGATTGTGAAAGGCAATGATTTTGCTTGATCCTCATACAGAAATGGTCATTAGTGGATCATGCCAGATGTATCAGGAACTTATCTTGTAAAATAGCAGATGATGAGCCCAGATTCATTTTTCTTTCCCAAGCACTTGGACGTTTGTTGTGCCATGTGAGTTAAAGCAAACACCACTGCTGGGAGAAAAGATAGATGAATCACCAGGGCACTAGCCTGCTTCTGCTCTTGCTGATATTTGTACTTGTGACCTTGATGAATCTACTTCTTTCCATTCAGACTACGAATCATGAGCTATATATAATTTAGTTTATAGACAGTGTTTTTTTGTGCCAAATATAAAGTTTTTACAATGATCTCTTATATCTTCATGATGTCACGTAATTATGTTGGCAGTAGCTGAGACACACCAGTTATTAGACTGCTAAAGGAAGAAGGAAAAATGTTCCCTTGCAACATATATTCTTGAGATTCTTTCAGAATTCCTATCAATTCTTGCTAAAATCAGATTAACAAGTTTTAACAGCTCCGTTTTCAAGTATTATTTAATTTTAAACTGTGATCAACAAAGTGTTTTTTCTCAGTTCTCTTCTGTCTGTAGACATACAAGGCTGTGTCTAAAGCTTTTCTTAGGAAGTTCCTTGCTCAGGAACACCACATTAAATCTAGTGCAACTGTACTACACCATTATAACCAAACTGAGAATATACCTTCTAGTATTGAGCAATATTAGGAAGTTTTATGAATGTAGTTTTTTTTCTTTCCCGTGAAAGATCCCTTTC
Organism: Bambusicola thoracicus; assembly: GCA_002909625.1. NCBI lineage: Eukaryota > Metazoa > Chordata > Aves > Galliformes > Phasianidae > Bambusicola > Bambusicola thoracicus. The sequence goes on along the minus strand of PPHD01005275.1, from coordinate 2,098 downwards.
TAAAGGGAATCAAAGCATTTGAGATGTGAAGCAGTAGTCTAGTGGACATTAGTAGCTTCAGAGAAATTCATGCACTATGAGACACTGCAATTCACGTGCAGGCTTCTGAAAGACAATATGTCAATCTCTTTTAGCAGAGAATAGTAATTTCTTGGCTCAGAGTTTATTATGTGCAAATGAAAAGTCTGTTTGGAAGCAGCTGTTTAGCTATTGCATCTAAACTGAGATATCTGTAGACATCTGTTAAAATCAGAATTGTTATATGTATAATTGCATTGTGCCATGTCATCCTTCTTACCACCCCACAGTAGAGTTATTTTTGTAATGTTCCGCATTTAGACTGCTCTCTTCCTTAGTGTTGTTGATTTGAAGAATTATGAAAAGTTAGCAGTGGCTTTAGCCAGTTAAATCAAAGTAATCTTGGATTAAAATTCTACCTTAATGTCCTGTGTTGGCATTAAGTGTTACAGTGCTGCATTTAAAAGGAACTGAGTGCTTAATGTCTGTTCTCCTACCAGAAGCCTTCATCTCCTCCTTGTTGACAACCTATGTTTGTATTTGTATCTGAAATGTAATTTTAGTTTTGGTGAAATCAAAGAAGCATCACTAGTTCATTCTCTTTAAGATATATACACTTTTCTAGCAATTCTTTATGTATTTTCCCCTTTGTGTGGTTGCCTCAAATAATTTGCAGCTGTTACCTGAACAGGGTAAAAATGTTTCTCTTTTGCAGGCAGCTTGTGCTCGTGTCACTGTGATGAAAAGATAATATTTCTTATCTGGTTTCATCTAAGATACCTCTGCTTATACTTGTAGGCTTCTACCGGGCGTCTCTTGAACTTAGGTAAGACCGTATGGAGTATAATAACAAATATATGAAGAGCTTTAGAAATATTTCAGGTGGTATTTTCTTCAAACAGATTTCTTTATTTTGAAAGAATTTTAAGTAGCTTTAGAAGATTCCTGTGGTTCTTTGTGTTGCTCTGCATGTTAAGGCTCTTTCCTCTCCATGGTCTCTGTGGCTTTATCTGGAAGGAGTTGAGTGGGTAAGTATTCAGCTTCAGTTTGAAGTGTATTATTTGTATTTACTGTATTCAGGTGGGCACAGCTCTCTTTTCCTGAGTTGTTTGCCCAGCCATACACCAAAACAATTCAGTAAAACAATAGGCAAATTATGTTTATGTGATCCTGTATTAACTACAAGCAAGAGCATCTGTGTTATCCAGAGGAATGTACTAAGGTAACAAACTGTGATTTGGGTTTTCCGTGGAAACTACTTGTCAACATTCCCTTTGAAATTTCTGGGTATATTTTAGTCTCAGATGGTTGACTGTGATCCATCTCAATTTGAGGGAGAGGAGTCATTCTGAAAGAAGAGTAAGTCTGTCTCTCTGAATACTGGATGTATTACCTTCCATTGGCAAGTGATGAAGTGAGATGGAGAGGTCTTAAGAGTGCCGATGAGGAGCTTAAACTAGACCTGTAATATTTATGCAGTTAACAGTATAAGAAGTGAACTCTTATGCCCAAGTACAAGAACACTATAATACTGATTGAATAAGATTTTTCTATTCCTTGTTCCACTGTAACACTTTCAATACACTGTGTGGGGACTTTCGATCTGCCAAAGTCAGTTAACTTGTTTTGTTAAGGAATGTTAATCCACCAGAGGTAGAAGATGATGTGTTACATCTAGCGCAAGAAGTATTGGATGGAAATAACTGTGCTGTTACAAAGTAAGAGCAAAGTAAAGATCTTACCAGTATCCTTGGCTCATAGGAAAGACCCCTTCCAGTCACTCAGGTGAGATTGCATTCACCTGTGCACCTGCAGCTGACTCAGCGCTCGCCTCAGGTGGTCAATCAGAGGTTCAGGCCGTGATTCAACAGTTCCCATACAATGATGAAAATCTTTTTTTTTTTTTTCTTAGGATGTACAGTAATATAGATGTGAACTGTGAAGAGATCTATGCTACTGGAGCAGAGACAGTGACAATGAATGTGTCTGTCTGATATTTGCATGTTCCAGAAATTCATAATTACCATAAAATAAAATCATCTGAGATTTTCTCTTCCCAGAGGGAAAAAAAAAAAGAAAA
>PPHD01005274.1:0-26702 GCA_002909625.1 Bambusicola thoracicus | reverse complement strand
AAATGATGGCTCTCCCAGCACCTCACTTCGCACATTAATTGACGTTTCCGATTCCCCTCATTTACTTGTTGATCTGGTCGTGCGCTGCCGACAGCGCGTGAGGTCCGCAGGCAGCTCCCCAGCCCCGAGCGCAGCCCCCCGCCCCGTTTGCAGCTCCGGATTTGCAGCAGGCACGGCTGCGTGCGGGCTGAACGCTGTGGCCCGTCCCAGCGCACCGCTTATCCCCGTTCCCACCCAGTTTGTAATTCTCTTCCACTTCAAACGGCAAAATTAGCTCCTGGGAAGGGAGGAGGAGGTAAATAAATAAATATTGGAATAAATAAATCAATGTCGCAGAAAGCCACGTTTGCCCTGGGAGAGGTGCGAGCTGTTATTACTGCTTTACAGAGCACGCATACATCGAGGAGGGCGACGGGCGGGTTTGTGCGGGCATCCTTGCCGCTGTCTCGGGGCTCCTCTCTGGGGCCGGACTCGCAGAGCACCTCACCCCCTCCCCCCCAGTTCCCTCCGCCGCAGCCCGGCTCCCCGCGCTCCTTCTACAGCCCCTCAAAGCTGCCCCATCCTTGGCAAAGGAAAGAAGCGGGGAAAGCATCCCCTTCGGGTTTGCCACCGTGCTACCCCCAGGAGGGAAGGAAGGAGCCCCTGCTCCTCTCTCCGCAAAAGCTCATTAGTTCAGAGCCCTAATTAGAGCTCGGCTAGATGGCGGAGGAGGCCCCCAAGGCTGCGCTTGGGGCTTTGGGAGCGGTTCCTCCTCTGCCCGAGGTGCCACAGTTACAGTCTACTGTCCTGTCCCTCCATAAGGTGGGCACTGTTGCTCATGGCGCCCACCTGGAAGGTGGTGAAAGAGGAAAGAAGGGACCGCTCTTAGGAAAAGTTCTGTCCCAACCCAGGCTCTGTTGGCATTATCCACACAAGCTGTCCCCATCGAGATGTACGGATAGAATGGGGCTCGACGCGCTTTGTTTATCCCTTAAAGCCGCGGCAGGACCACGGGATGCACCGAGCTTTTCCCTGCTCCGGTAAAACACCCCAAGATCCGAGCAGAACCGCCGGCGGATTCCGATCCGATTCTCTTTTTACACGACCACTGAAGAACGAATCATTTTTGGTGGTGTGGGAGACCCATCGCCAGACTGTTGTCAGGAGTCAGATCTATGCCACATCGGTAACACAGCCACAAGTTAGAACAGCAATGTCACCTTCAGAAGCGTCACCTCGGGCTCCCTGGATAATTTAAGACCTCCCTCCCCCCGGTTCCCACGATGAAAAACTCGCAGCCCATCAACAAGCGAATCGTTTATTTTATTACCAGTGATTTTCAAGGGAAAAACAGAAGGGCTACTCCAACCCAGCAGCCTTCAGGCGGGCTACATTCCCACTTCGCCAAATGGCGTGGTGCGAGTGGAACGCTGGAGGACTGCGCCCTCATTGACGCGCATTTAGTGGGACACGGGCTGTGGATTAGGGCCAGACACGGAGAGAGAAAGCCTTCCACGAATCACAGTGACCTAAAAACCAGCACGAGTTGATGTCGGTCTGCAGAAGCGATGCACGCGTACGCAATGAGATGCGCCCTCGCGGATGTGTTCGTCCGTATTAAAGAGTAATGACTTTCGGAGTTGTTGGCTTGAACGATTCAAAAGTATCATAGAGTCCCTCACCGCATCAGCGTGAGGTTTGCCGAGAGATAGAACGAATTCCTTATATAGCGAAGGAGAGGGAGAAAAAGGATGATCTCATTACAACCAAAACTTAGGAGGGGCGAGGAGAAGGCAGCGCCCGTCACACGTCTGCCTGTTTCCATGTGTCCTTTGCCACCGCGCTGTGGGACGTTTTATTTCTCTTTATATCTGTATTCGTTTCACTCGGATATTCATTTTCGGTCAAACTCCGCGTGGGACGGAGTTTTTGGCAGGAGACTGACCCCTGTTCTGTGGCTTCTGCGNGTATTCGGATATTCATTTTCGGTCAAACTCCGCGTGGGACGGAGTTTTTAGCAGGAGACTGACCCCTGTTCTGTGGCTTCTGCGTGCGTTTGCGAGTGGGAATAGCGAAGAACANATATTCGTTTCACTCGGATATTCATTTTCGGTCAAACTCCGCGTGGGACGGAGTTTTTAGCAGGAGACTGACCCCTGTTCTGTGGCTTCTGCGTGCGTTTGCGAGTGGGAATAGCGAAGAACAAAAAGAAAAGAAAGGGGAAAAAAACAGTACCCTGAACAGCGCCCTTAGAAACATTTTGTCTTTAAATTTCTGTTGTCAACGTTTTAAAGAACAAAGGGACGGATAATTCTTTTGCTCAGTGAATGCCAAATAAATACTGATTCGTCTTTCGGAACAGCACGAGCACATTTTATTCGATATTTCATATGCAAAAAAAAAATAATAACGATAAATATAGACGCCTTTTATACGTACTTGTCCTTAACCTTTAAAAGCAACCGCTGTAAATGCCAGATCCGTACTTTCTCTAATAGATTTTACCAGGAGCTGGTGACAGAGAACTGATTTCTTTTCTATTAGGGCTTTAGTACATCTTTGTTGCAGGCCCGCGGAATGACCAGGGATTAGATTTGCATCTCTTAGACTCCCTGTGTGGTCTTTGTAAGAAGCTTGTAACTGTTAAAAATGACTTGTTAGTAAGCGTGTGGGCTCTCATCTCTTTGCTTTTGACAGAATGATTGTGAAATTCAGATTGTTCTTCCAGGCTTTAGCCCGCAGATTCCACCTGAACCCTAAGCAATTAGAGCCTAATCTCAGTGCAATCATATTTGAGTTAGGATTTGTTGCACTTTGTTTACTTCAATTAAAAAGCCGGGGAATATTTCGGAGCAGTTTTTGAGCGATATTCGCGAGGCATTGAGCGAATTTTCCAAGCCCTGAATTTTGTCCTCACCGCCCCATTACTCGGCTTTCCGCAGTGCGAAGCGCTCTTAGGATTCCACGGGTAGAACTGAAGAGGAAACAGCGGGACATTAAAAACAATCCGCTGCCCTTCGCGGGGCGGAAACGTCCGCGGCACCGCCGGCTTTTTGCGAGGCCGCCGGGCCCGGTCCGGAGCGGACACCGGATAGAAGCCGGGCCGGGCTCCGCACGGTGAGCGGTGGATCCGCGGCTTCGCCGGTGTTCGCAGGTCCCGGTGCTGGGCTTGTTCCGAAGAAGCCGCCCTCTCCGCGGCACTGCGCTGCCCGTGGTTTTCCCGACAAGAAACAAACAAAAAGCCCAAACCCAAAGCACTCCACCTGCCTGCAGTGGTCCGATGCGTTAAATTTAGGATAAACCACGGTGAAAAAGAGGGGAGGGGGAAACAAACAAACAAAAACAAAATACAGCACCCCACCGTATACAGGATTCTTTCCTCCTTCACATGCCAAGTTTCTGTTTGTGCCCAGGTTTCAGCTGGCCAGCCCCAGAAGGATGCTTTTTACTACCGACATTCACATAATTACAGCTTTCAAGTGCCACGCTCTCACATCAGGAATATTTTCTTTAAACTGAAACGTCTTCTTCTTTTTCTCTTTTCTGTTCCATCTTTTCCAGTCATTAAGACATTTCAGAGAGTCTTTCCTGAGTCCCTGTGAGTCAAGCACGAACCTTCCAAAAACTCCTTAAATATGGAGGGTCATTCCGGTTAAAATTTTAGGCCGAATTTTTTCTCCCATGTGAGTCATTTGCTACCAATATTCTACGTTAAGGTGGTCTGGGCTCGATCATGTTCCCACCGAAGTTAAGATGCGAGCCCTCCTCCTGCCCCCAGCAGAATAGGATCGAGCCCTTCCACGCTAGTAGAGGTTTAATAGCATCAGCACATGCCCAACAACCACCATTATAACCTTGACCCGGTCAGGTGCAATGATATTACGCCTCCTAAAGTTATCCTGCATTTCCTTGGTGACAGCGAACGGCTCTTTATCACCTCTCACTTCCCACAGTAACCCACAGGCAATGATACCAATAACACACTGCTCTTTTGTCATTCTTTCCCCTCGGAAGTCCCAGTGAGTAACAAAAAAATATTAATACCGCGTGTATTTTCTAGACTGGTCAGCCTATGCTGCCCGGGTCACTTCATCCCGATTGCGAGCACTGAAGCAAAAAAGTCACATTTCTGAAAGTGAGTCAGTTGCTCTGAACGGTCTGTGTCCTGTCGCTGAGTGCGGAACTGAGCACTGGAGTGGAACATCAAGAGTTCCTGTGTGCAGCCTGCCTCAAACCCGGCTTTCAGGCTGCTCTGTTTGACACTTTATGATGAGTGTTGGACTAATCTAACACTTTAAAAACTTTGTTTCGGGTCCATAGGAGGCACAACTAGCCAGTCTTCCTATTTCACTTTAGTATTTTTTGCAGTAATGACACCTTTGGATCGGTGTTGCGGGATTACTTTTAAACCTCAGACAATCGTTCCCTCCCTAAGGCTGTGGTTTATTTACCGTTTGTCTTTTCCTTTCAGTTCATAATCACAGACATAATTTTCCCTTGCCAAACCTGAGGTTCACCATGATACGTCTGCAAAATAAAGTGCTCTTCATTCCTTTCCTGTCACACTGCAGAAATATATTTGCTAAATAATTGTTCCTCCGAGGAAATAAATCAGCAAAACTCAAAGATACTCTCTGCAGAACGTGGGATGCGCTGATTTTAACATCAAGAAATTAATTGAAAGGTGTCGTATTGGCAAGTATGGTCTTTTTCTGCAGGCTGAAAGAATGAGCAATTCTTTCTGCCTTAAAAGACTGCTTTACAGATAAAAGCATCTCAGTCCACAGCTTAATCTTTTTTAAATCAGGCTTGAGCAGGATAGATGAGTAATGGAATGACAAGCTTTCTGGGGTACTGGTTCAAGCATCACGGTGTCTCTGCTGCCCCTCTTCTTTCTCTGTGCTTGTGGTTGAACGTGTGTTGGATTTTCACAGAAAATAGAAGGCAGAAGCAGCGGAACAAATTTTACACAGCAAAGGTTTTACTTTGACCAAGGAAACTGAGATGTACGATATTGATCATGCTTAAGGGCAAGAAAGAAATGTGTATAGGTGAACAAAAACCCGTGAGAAGTGAGCATTTTATTTCCAAGATAAAGGTAATGAGAAGAGCAGACCTAAGAATGGGAAACAAACATGAAGAAGGAACACAGAGAATTGCTAACACGTGCAAGGCTCCGCAAAAACAGTGTGGGAGATGAAACAATAATCCTGTTCTTCAGAGGCTCCTCATCCAGTTCTCATTGGAAGCAGGAGGCGGCTGATCAGCCTGCAGGCAGGTGGGCTCAGTGCACAGCTTGTTTTGGCTGTTCTGGCAATCCACTGTCGCTAAGGATGGGTTTTCCAGTGAAGGAACGTGGAGAAGTTCTGTTCTGAAATAGAGGGTGAAGCAAAGGGGTCATGGGTGATAAGGCTCAGAAATGTGTTGAGGGACACCAACAAGCCCTCTTGATGTAAGCACTAATATACAACCTGCAACCAGGAGTTTTTTTAGTTGTCGGAGTCTTTCCAGATAGGCACGGGGTGGAAACAGTGTCGTCAAAAACAGATCTCCGGAAAAGTTAGCGGAGTAGCTTCAAAACATCCAGAAATTCCCTTCTTTTGTTTACGCTGGAGTTACTTTTTAGATTTTCTAGTGAGGGAAGTTCACAAGTGAGGACAGATTTGACCGCTGCAGAAATCCTCAGTGAAACTCTCTCTCTCTCTTTTATTTTATTTTATTTTTTTTGTATTTTATTGACAAAAGTGAGAAAGACTTCTGCCACTCATTTCCAGCAGTGAGCTGCAGCAACAAAAAACAGGCTCTAATGAAAGGGATAGGGCCCACGGGGATATATTTGAATCTTACCGCATGGGCAAAAATGACGGTAGTACTGAGAGTATGGGAAAGAAATGGGTACGGTGTGAGCATTCAGAATTTCACAGGTATTAGAACATTACCCAGAAAGCAGTGGGTACACTTAGAAAAATATTTTTATAGAAAAGACGAGGTCAAATCAGACCAATAACTTGCATAACTCAGTGTCTTGCCCTGTGGCAACAGTAATACAGCTTTTAAAACAAGGTGATCAATTGGGTAAGTGTGGACTAATTGACTCAAAAGAGAGTTATCTGGGGGCATTTCTGGAAGATTTCTGAACTTCATTATTTCTTGAACTTTTCCAGGGGTGTCTCCTAGCAATAAATTACACCATTAAATATGACATGATCCACATTTGATGGTTTAAGATCCCTCCTCTCCCAAGCTCTTACACAGGCAGACTGTAGCTCAGCATTCTTCTGTTCATTAAACTTGTTTCCATTGTCACTTCGTGTCGTACTTTGGACCCTGGAACCACTCCCACCACATACTTCCCAAGTAGTTTCTAATCCAGCATTTTTGTAGAAGCTGCAGAGACCAGGAGGACCAGGAGAAGCTGCTCTTCCTCCCGCTGCAGTGTTGTAAGATGCTCAGTAAGTAATGCTGTAAGATCCGAAGATCCATTTTATTTCTAACTTCTTCATTGCTGTTATTATCTCAGTTTAGAGCATGAGCTATACATCTCTATTTTGTCCAGGACTGAACAAATATTATCATAAACAGTTAATACATAACTTGAAGCAAAAGAACCACAAGTTTTAAGAAGTCTTGTCACAACGTGAAGAATAACTGTAGTTTGTGTAGTTCACAGAGCAACTGGAAACAAAAATCTGTGCCACAATCCAAACTCTTTTCTCTCTCTTCATTACACTCTTAGGAATGCATTGTGGTTTCTTTTCCTTCTTTTTTTTTTTTTCTTTTTCTTTTTAATTCATAGCAAATACAATCAGTGCCTCCATTCTGTTCCCTCTTATACACTCCTTTTCTATGTCAAAACAGGAGTGATATTGAAATTATATTTATTCAAGGAATATTAAAGTCTTTTCCAGTATACAAAATCAATGAAGTGTGTTTTTCCTGGGCAGGAGCAAAGAGGTTGAGATGACATAATCAGTCTACGCGTAACTAAGAAAAGATTTCCTATACCAGATGTGTTTTTAATTTGACAGGGAAAAGGAAGCACAATTACGCTCTACAGCTGAGAGGTTAGGCTAGGCAAAGCTCAGCTGAAATAAGGTGCAAATCCTTAACAGGGAAGGCATAAGGGTGGTATGAGAGGACCTCCTCTACTCTAACTCAAAGGTATATGTCCTTCTGGAGCTAAAGTGTGATGCAGAAATTGCTGTGGTGTGCAGGCAATAACATCCCGACCCTTTTTGGTCTCATTTTCTGTGGCTCTGAAGAACCCTTGAACAAGGTCTTTTTGTACTTGCAAGGACATGTTATGTTTTAAAAAAGGGATTATTGCGTATCAAGAATATTGACCACAACATTGCAAACTTACCATCGTTAACCTGACATCTGAATTTATGTTACATCCAACTTGAACTCTGTAAAGCATTTATCCTCAGAAGACTCTAAGGCAGTGAATAGGAACAAATGTTAAATTGAAGAAAAAATACTACTATCCCTATGTTGATGTTCAACATATTCAGCAACACTGCTTCTCTATACTTATCCTGTCTTCCGTCTCACATGTAGGGAGAACTAGACAGAAAATCAGTTCCCCAGCCACCTGCCTTCTCACCAAGAGGCATTACTTTTTCACTTTAGACTGTTCTACTGACAAGTCCATCGTTACTTCACAGCACATGAAATCTTGGAGTCTTTCCAGTCTCAGGAACCAGACATGGATCTCTAAGCCAAAAAACCCTGTATGAGAACTGTTGAATCATGGCCTGAACCTCTGATTGACCACCTGAGGCGAGCGCTGAGTCAGCTGCAGGGGCACAGGTGAACACAGTTTAACCTGAGTGACCAGAAGACCTCCTAGACCCCATTTAAGGGCTGACTCCTTAGCAGGAAGGATCTCAATCTGGAGATCCTCCCTCTGGGAACCCTTCTGTGAGCCCAGGACACAGGTAAAAGATCTTTATTTCATTTCTACTTTGTAACAGGATAATCTCTCCAATCCAATACCTGTTTGCCATACACAACCCAAACCTGCCATCTCAAGGACACAGGAAAGTACAGTAACTCTAATTACCAATGAGAAGTTCACATTAAACACCGTAGCTACCTACTTTACTGCTCTGTATGTATCTTCTGCATGGTTTTCAGTCAAACCTTTTCAGTAGGCGCTGCAAGGTGAAAGGGAGGGAGAGGTCACAGAAGTTGGAAGTTCATGCTAGTGTACCAGGAGCTAACGGGCTGAGAAATCTACTTTCATAGGCTGCTTCAGTAACTCGTAACAGTGCTGATAGAAGGGGTTATTCGAGCTCAACACAGGGAAAGGAGAAATCCCAAGTAATCTAGAAACACAGTTTTTATTTTAGTCTTTTAAGCTAATAATCAGGCTTAATCTTATTTGTTCAATTCTAGCTTCGCATCCCAAACAAGATTATTGAAATAAGATTTGAAGACTTTTTTTTTTCCCTTATTTCACAGAACTACTTCCACTAAAGGGAGACCTAGAGAAGAACCACGTGTTACTTACTGAAAAGGTATGACCTGCCTTCAAGGCAGAACATTACTAGACCATGTTTGTTAAAATACATAGTTTGGAGACTTGGGATGTGTTAGAGTAATATATAGAATCTACAAAAGTTCCCCAGGTGATATATTAAGACTACAGAAGTCACAGGCACATTTTTCAAATGCATCTAGTCCTCAGAGTCAACCAAGAATAAATATATTAAGGAAGATGTAGTCAATGCCTTCAGAAAACATAGAGGTGAACACACCTGCTCTTGTTACTGCTAAGATCATCACAGTTTTTAGCCACTTTGTTGTCAAAATCTTAGCAGATTATGAGTGGAAGAAAACTGGATGAAAATAAAAAAAGTGCAGGTAGTAGTAATGGGAACTCAGCTCAGAGAAAGGGGATGGTGGAAAACATAGAAGAGACATGAGGATATGAATATAATTGTTGTCCTGAAAAGAAGGATTTTTTTTTCTCATAATTTAACACCATACAAATAGATCTACTTTAAATAGGTGTTTGTATATTTATTTATTACAAGCAGTCTCTATTCTCCTACTCCCCATGGAGGCACACTATAAGGTGGTGTTTCAGTGTGTCTTCACCTGCAGACAAAAAAATAATATTCTGAAAGCCAACTGTGTTCATCACTGGGATGGACCTCTGCCTTCCCCACAGTGCAGATTGCTACTGTTACATACAGGGCCTGTTATTTTCCTGTTTTCTGGTATGAAAATGGTGATGCTATGAAGAAAAGCTTAACCATCTCACAGCAGTGCCTAAATCCCAGCCTCAGCCAGAGAAAATAAGGGACAAAGCGACTTTTAACTTAGCAAGTAGGTGGAGTTAGAGAGCAATGCCATGGCAGGCTCAGGGCTCCTCTGGGTGTCTTTGGCACAGTGGGGAGCTGGGCAGCAGTCTGCCAAGCCGTGCAACTAACATCTCTGTCACAAGTCTCTCCTTCCTCTCTCTGCTCTCAAATCCCCAGAAGCAGCAGGAGCAACACAACAGAAACAAAAGATGTAGTATGCTCTCACTGACCCTGAGCCTGAAGAGGCCTCTCAGCTCCAATTCCACTTTATAGAAGTGTGATTTCATGGGGGCCCAAGAATATGTCATGGTTGCCTGACAGGCATAACAGAGGGTGGAGAGAACAGCTGGGGAAGCAGGTAGGTGCTACCTGCTGCTAACGAAATCATACACAGGATTTCAGCTGTGATTGATTTCTCCCACAGTCCAACAGCTGATAGCCTTTTCAGCCTGGCCCTGCTAGAAGTAAGTTTTTTGTGTGCTTTGTTCCTTCCTTGCCCATTCCTCCTTCCCCATAACCCTGCTAGACACCAGGAGAACTTTGTGCCCTGGAGTGCAGTGAGAGGTGAGCCCAGCCTGGTAACAAGATTTGACCTCAACAGATGCAAAGCGGGATGTAGCTCCTGCTGCAGACCGTGATGTGTTCCAATGTGATGCAGAGCTGAACCAGTCTTAAATTTAAAACCCTCAGATGCCTTGTTTCTATACCCTATGGTTTTGTATAGCCGCCTTGTTCTGATTCTTCCTCTTAGAGTCTGTGTAGCTAGGAATGAAGAAGTAATAAAAATTAAAAAAGCACTTTGGAAACCAGGAGAAAGGATTGGCAAGCAGTGTGAAGAGGTGATAGATGCATTTGCAGCTAGTCAGACAAGAAATTACACTGTGTAATTTTATGTGTGTGTAGTCAGTGGAATCAACGATATGTTATTTAATCAAATTGTTTAATAGCAGTGATTTGTTTTCGTATTAACTAAAATTCACTGCACTGAACTTTCTCCAGATGTTAAAATTCCAGTGACACCAACTAAAAGGCAAATCATGGATTCTGATATATTCCCACATATTCAATATTAAAACAATCTGATTTGCACAACAGCGATATGCCTGCTTCTGCAGCACTGAAACAACATTTTAGTGTTCCAGCTTCTCACCCCCTAAAGTATCTCTCTAGATATTCAGTGGTAAATGTAAGATGTACAGGATAACAGCATTTATTTCTGATTCAAGGTTAGCTGGTACAAGAGAGAAGGGGAAATCAGTCACTGAGTTTCTTCCAGGATTCTCTATGCTTAGGTTTATTTTCTTTGTGTACATACCTCTACAAATGTAGTGGTGATTTGAAAATGTAATCACAAAGTAGCATGTTTCACATGTTCACTGTACTTATAGAAGCCAAAATTGTATGAGTGATTTATCAAATCGTACTTATTATGGAACATAAAAAGCAATATGGCATAGGAAATATTTCTGGAGTATCTACAAAAATACATTTTAAGGCAAAAATTGGTGAAATTGCGCAGATACTGAATTAATCTGTTTTTAAGCAAAAATCTACAAAACAGCAAAATAAAAGGCATTGTGCTGTGTGTTGCTGCTTAAAACTGGGAACAACAGTGGAGCACGGCAGTTAATTAGCTTCAGTCAACATGAGATGCTTTACAACATTTCTCACATCACTGCTTCATCTGGGCTTTGGAATAAACATTTCCCACACTCTGCAAGAAAATAACTGGAAAATATATAGCTTAGACATTCAAAATATGCAGGTATTTCGGACAACGTTTCCTGCTCTGGAGGAGAGATTTTAAATACCTTCCATAAAAAGAGAGACTAAAACCACTGAACAGAGGGGTTTGTAATCCTATTTGCTTAGCATTTGGGGGGTTAATATCTATTCTTAATCATCAAACCTTACATATTGCCTTTTAAAAGATCTTTCACCCTTTCTGTATTTTTTGTAATTTTTGTGTACTTTGGTTATTTGTTGCACAAAAGAACTATCTGCTCTGTAAAGGCATCATATAAAAATCTCCATTTAATGCATTATAAATAATGAAGTGCTACATTATAATAATTATTTCCATATTAACTAAACGCACGGCTAAGTTACTTGCATTAAACATCTACACTTTGCTTAATGCCTTTAAATAGCATCTGATTCTCCCTCCTTATTGCAAGTATTCAACTGATGTTCTGGCCCAGAGGAGGCTGCAGAGTTTACTTCTTAGAGATCTGTGTGAGGCCAGCGGCTTCAAAAGGGAAAGCGCTGTGCTTAATGCATTTTATTTATTCCATTTACGTTTGATTGTGCAAGGCATGTAAATAAAGGGTTTAGGCTCTGCACTTCTGGCAGTTCAGCTAGGCACGTAACAATTCTTATTTTAGTAAGGTGTAAGGAGTGCACTGGCCAGCTTCCATTTTACCTAACAGCTGAGATGAAGTGCTTGAACTGATTCCTTCCCAAAGGGGGTGACTGTAAATTCACTTCTGTGGAGAACATGACAACTTGATAATGGATTATTATTAGTCACTACATTGGAAAATAGCATTTGCTTTAAAATGAAACATTTTTAAATTTGGGGATTTACCAGTCACTGTATACATATTTCTAACTATATAGTATTTTTGAGGTCAGAGGGTGATGAGCTTCCAGGCTGGGATGATGGTCTTTAAACCAGGATGTTTACCAGAGAATGCTGAAGAGAAGATCTTTTGTTTAAAATGCCGCACTGAGTAGAACAGCTTTCTTGTGAACTTTCTGAATCTTGACAGCATGTTTTCCTCAGACATTAGTTATTATTATTTTTGCTGTGTCACTCTTCACATTTTAACAACAAATAAGTAGTACTAAGACATTTTCTGCCCCTCAGTTGTAAATGTACCATACCCAGCTGAACAGGGGCCACCGTTATTGCAAAAAGAAAAGGGGTTTGCGGATGGGATTAATTAGGAGGAGGGAATGTAAGGGCTCCTGCTTTAAGAGGCAAGTACCCTGTGTCATTAGTTTGCTTGCTTTTGGGAAAAATAAAACCCACCCAAACTTATAACAAAAGTTGAATGCTGAATTAAATGCATTTTAAAGAATGTGATTTAGCATCTCTGAAGCTTCATTTTTATGCAGTGAAGTACAACTAGAATAGAGCATATGACTTCAAATTATTTAGTTCTTTTATAGGAGATATTCAAAACTGAACAACACAATTGTGGCATTCACATTCATATTTCAATCAAACATTCGTGAACTTGATACTGCTTGTTTGTGAAGTTGCCAGTGTTCTTTATGCTGAGGGCAATTCTATCAACAGTGGATAATAATGAATATTTTTATTGTTGACATTTTTATTGATTTTAGTAAATAACACATCAATGCTACAATACTAACTTAGAATATAAAAGCAGTCATGGGTTGTCTCTGGAGTCATTGTTTCGTATGGCAAATCTCAGTGAAAGGTCAAATGGTTTAGGTAAAATATTTTAGTACTTTGGGGAGACAAAGTTGTAAAGAGACTGATATGAGCTTTAGAAAGCTCAGGTTAGACTTTAGTTCAGGAGGCTGTACCTTAAGAGTAGATTTGTTAAACAGAAACTTCAGTCACATCATTTTTTATCATTTTCAACAAGCAAAATTGTGTTCTGCTAATGAGGGGATAATTTGGTACAATGTGTACAACTGAAAATAAAAACATTTGAAGAAAAGAAAATCACAATCACAGAGCAGTCGATCAGATGCTTCCATCTAGAAAATACTGGGACTTAATTCTGGTCTTCCTCATGCTCCTTGGCTGAGTATCAAGATTCTTATTTGGACAAAACTCTCGCAGCTGTCTTTCTCTAGATTTTTGCCTAGCAGAAGTGACAACAGTTTGCCATTTTGTACACCAGTCTGGTTTTCTGCTCTCTCATACAAATTTTAAGCCACTGGCTTCAGCTGAATTATTTCTGGTACACATTATTGAATGTGAAAGAGCTGATCCCTAGGATTGCGCACTTTATTTTATGAATGTAAATGTAACTCTAAGTCTTTTTGAAAAATTACAGCTTGTGAGGCTTAGGAAATTTATTGATAGGCTGGAGAGATCTTTCTGCCCTAATCTTCAGACAAAAGTCTGTTACTTATTGTGGTGGAATCAATAAAAACAACAAAAGTGGGAAAGGAAGTAGAAGAAAGAAAGCATGGAATTGTAGGAAAGTCCTTTTCCACTAAGGTCTATGCATGCAGCCACCAGGGCACAGAAGACAGCAGAACAGTAATAAAATATGCTACATGGAGCACCACTAGTCAGAATTAAAAAGAATAAGGCAGGAAATCCTATTTCAACTTTCATAATGGCAGACAAAACTTCCATTTTAATTTTTTCTTTTTAACTGTGCAGCATACAGAAGAAATGTGAAAAATAGTAATTTTAGTGTTACAAGGAAACCAATAATACATGAGTTATATATGAGTCAAGTGTTATATAATATTCTACTTAAAAATCCATCTTACAAGGCCTGATCCTGGAGTCTGTTTGGGGCAAGATTCCCTTAAATGTGGTTTTGAGCTGTAAGATCAGCTGTGCTTGCTGTTAAAGATATACATATATGTTTCATTTTTATTATCTACTTAAATACAAAATCTCTTTTTCCATAACCAGTTATTTCTTTTCCTCAGAGAAATCTCTTTTAGTATCATATTTTTCAACTCTGAGTGTACTAACAAGATTTCATACGAAACTTTATAAACAGTTGCCTAAAATATAGGGAAAAAAGGACAGAGTGCTGATCAAATGCAAATCTCATCTGTCTTGTAATTATTAACATATGGAAAGATGCTCAAGATCCCCTTTATTTATATTGTCCTCCCATAATACCTGCAGTTACTAGGAGAGCAGAATTTTGATGTGCTCAGCTAGACCTTTAAAAAGGACACAGAGGAAGAGAAGTCTAGAGCTTCTCATGGGGGTATACTATTCTTTTTTTTTTTTTTTCCAAAGCAAAACCATAAAAAGTTAATCTGAAATATCCAGATCTCATGGATTCAAATGAAGTCAAAGAACTTCCTTCACACCATGAAGATCTGCATTTATGTGGCAGCTGGCTGGGGAGGGGATGACCTGTTTCTTTTTCTCCCAGAGATGACTGTGAATGAAAAGCCCTCTGAAGGACCTTTTCTGTGATCTCTGGTGGCTGTGTATCCACCCTGGGCTTTCTCCTTACGTGTGCATCTACTGAGACGTGCTACTGCTGAATTCAGTGAAATTGAGCCCTAACTATGATTGGGATATGAGGACACATAATTAGCTGTGTTAGAAAACTGACCCTCTTTCTTTCATTAAGGTGGAATTTTACCCTATAAAATATGAATGAGTAAAGACATTTTAATCAGGAAAATAAAATAACCAAATCATTCTCTACTGTTGTTATTTTTACACTGCAGTGAGACAATGGTAGGGCAACTCACTTTAGGTGATATCACTTAATTAGGAAAAGCATCCTAATCAGATCCATCTCCAATTGCAATAACTGTAGGGAGTCAAGTACATTTCTCTATCAAAGCAGCAAGCTGCAGTAAAGTATAGATTTTGGTATTTTAAATTGGGATACAAAAACAATAACTGAGAAAGAGTAACAAAGAATGGAAAAAAATGCATTCTCTGCATGTCAAGTTTCAGAATTGCTTCTAAAATATATAAGCAGTATTTCACATGGTATTTCTGCAACTCCACTTAGTAAAAAAAAAAAAAAAAAAAAAAAAAAGTCAGGATCAGTGCTTCCATAGTCAGAAATAAAGAGGGCCAAGCCACACACGCTATTCCCATTGGTAACACAATATTAGTAACCAAGACTATCTCAGGACTTGCGTCTTCCTGGTATTCTGCCCATGGGTATTATACATGGCACAGAGAAAGGGAAACCTAGAACAGGATGTGGACACAGTGAGGATCTCTTTCTGGAAGGACCAAGTCCTCATGTGGTTAACAGCTGTGCTCCCTAGGACTTTTGGTATCCCCACATCCTCTGATTCCATGTAGCTCTTTTTTTCAGTGACTGTGGATTAGTGGTATTGTTAAGCCCTCTACGTTTACAAATATCCTTACAATTTCTCTCTCTACACTTTTCTTCAATAAGATGAATGCCTATTAATGACACCATTCTACTCTGTTCATCCATTTGCATAGGAAAAATCATTTTGGCTTACAGCGTCTGATGCTCTGCCTTCTGCACAGGACAAATGCAAAGCCCAGGAACTTCAGAAATCCCCTTCAATTTCAGTAAATCTTAAGGCTTATTTCAGTGAGATGGGTTTTCAGTGAGGCACCTCCTCTTTAACTACAAGTAGCCACTCATAATAAAAGCTATACGGAATAGGAAGGGAAATAAATACTAAAGTACTACCAATTACATGTAATTATTTGCATTGCCAGTAACCAAGCTCTGTAAAGTTACAAAACAGGTTTTAGAATAACAATTTTTAATGTATGTGTAGGATCCTGTTTATGCATTTGCTAAATTCGAATAGTTTTCTTTCTTCCAGTTTTTCTACACAAACAGTAGTTAGGAACTCCAGGATCACTTATAATAAATAAACCTATGCTTATACATTGGCTACATTGTGCATGGCAGATTTTCAAGAAGTTTTCGGCAAGGCTCTTCACCATAGACTCCTAAAAGATGCAAACTTGGCATAGGAGGGATTTTCTCAACTTCAAGTATACGAAGGAACAGATGTTAAAATTTTACTATGCTGATGAAAAACATGCAAGTTACCTGTGAATTCTTTTTATCTGTCCAGAATACTCAAAAATGATGAGAGAGGGGTGGTGAGAGTATATGTGTGTGTGCTGTGAGAGAAGTAAGACTGCTGTTGATATTAAAATCCTCAAGGTGATCGTGCAGAGTTGTAGAAATATCTCAAGACATTTAGTTAGTGGCCACCAAGATTGAATATTTATTTATATTAGATCAATGTAGGACATGGTATGTTAGGAATTATTGCAGGAAATAGAGAAGAAAACATGAAGTATCTTCATGTCAGTGAATTATTCTATAGTGAAGACACATATCAGATAATATCATTATAGTGAACCTACCACAATATAAGAACTACAATAGATTCAGAAAAAGAAAGTCAGAACCATCAGAAGAATAACATAGATTCTTACCAAGCCTTAGCTTAACATATTAAGACTCTTCTGCTTAGAAACCAAAGAATTACATGGAGAACGTAAATAAGAAAGAAGTATTGGGTACCTAGTAAAATGACAAAGTAGCAAGTTTAAAAGCAACAAGCAGAAACATTGCGTAGTCTTATTGCTGCAGGATTTTGTTGGGCCTGGAGTACAAATTCATGGGAAAAAATCTTACATGTGGCTTTTAACCACAACATGACTCCAGTGCAACCCTGCTCAGGAAGCCATTAAGCAACTGATTGCTGTACTTTCCCTAATTGTTAGATATTTTCCTTGATAGTTGCTTATTGATCAGGAGCTGCATCCTGGATTAGGTAGATTCCTACATGATCCAACACAGTCATTCATTCTCTGGTTATGTTCATATGAGAAGAATTTTCTGGGGGGAAAAAAAAGCAGCTGTACATTCTCATTGGTTTTATTAAACCACTATGCCACTGTTTTATCTGAAAGGCTGTAGAATCAGCTATTTTTCACCATGTCTCTACCAGGTCTCTACCTGATGAGGAACAATCAGATGTAATTTTGAGGCAATGAAATGGCCATGACCTGTATGAAAGCATTTGTGTCCAATCTTATTGAAGGAACTGGGAAGAGAACAGGAGCTAACAGGATGACATTTGAAACACACAGTTTGAAGACCTATGAGGTGAAGAAACACCTGCAAGTTTTGTTATTGCTGTCTATTGCTGCATTATCCATGGGTAGTAACTGATTTTGACATTTTCCCAAGTTCTGTGTTATTTTAACTGCTGGACATGCCTGGGAAGTGACACACTGGAGCCTGGAAATTGGAGCTCAGAGTGCTTGCTGTGATGAGTGGCAGGATAGGTTGGAGCTGCTCTTGCAGTCTTATGGCATGTGGCCAGTAGGAAACCATTTTTGTAAGGGGATTAAAGGCCAAAAGCAAATGCCTGGGATACGTGTCTGAGACGTCAAGGAAAGAAGCAGCACTGCAGCTTACTCAGACTAGGAGAAGCTGAAGAGCAAACTGATCCAAAAGGCACTATCATGGGGTGCCTCACAGGAGGGGCTTTAGCAGGGCTGAGCGACCAAGTCAGTGAAATAAAGATTTGCACAGGGAAGAGCAGAAAGCTTTGAGAGCTGGAATTCGTCCACTTGTTTGTGTACAGCCTGACAGGCTGCAAAGCCTCCTGGCCTACAAACCAAGGAGAAAGTTCCAGCCTCCTCAGGCTGCACCTGGCCTGGGTGACTGCCATTTCTGGGAGGCTGCTGCTATGGTCACATTCCTCTTTTTGCTCATTCCTCTTTTTGAAGCTGATATTCTAAAATATCTTTGAGGCACCATTTCCGCACAGAACATCATTTCCACATGTTCATGGACTCCTAAGTTTGGTCATCTGTATATTCTAGGACATCCCAAACATGCAGTGTTAATGTTGTAGTAGTAGTGGTCTAAGAGTGTTAGAGATGGTAGAGGTGGGAAAAGAAGAAATGTCCTAAGCATAAGATCATAAATCGTATTCTAAATAGTGGTTCTAATCAAAGATAATACCTCTTTCTACAGTTCTCACCTCACATCACAGAGCTGTACATGGCTACACTGTGGAGAACATATCTTAAAGTAAGTAATCATTGCTAGATGCTTCCATATGTTCGTGCTCCTTTTTGCTGGCAGAAAGAGATGAAACCATAGATAATATTTTAGATCTATGTTAATCTCAGTAAATATGTTTACTGTATTCTATGAAGTTACTAGAAAGTCTTTATTTGATTTTATCTAATTATCACATAAATGCAGGAACATTAAGTGGGCTGATGTCAGCAATCAGGACTGCTTGTTACACAACATCAGTAACCGGGGCTCAGGTATGAAACAACTGTAATTATAGGTATTTAGCCAAAATATGTATCAGTTGTAACTGATTAGCTGTGGAAGTCTTTTTAAGTAATTGAAATACTTTAAAATAAATGTCGCAAACTTAGCAACCAAAAATAAAGACATAATATAGAAGTTTGATTGATAGTAGAAAGACATTTAATTCTAATTTTCTTTTCCTTCACTTTTACTGATTGCTGAGAGCTTGTTTCTTCACAGAACTTCTTTACTGGATATTTTTGTCCTCCCCTTTTTGTGTCTTTAGTTTGTTTGTTTGCGGATTAACATAACCATTAAGCCAAGATAAGTCCTGATAATGCTCTGCATGTCTCTAGTTTACATGTCCTTTAAAACTTGATTCTAATAAGGCAGTCATAAAATAGTCGCTCATAAATATTTCCCCATGGTTTTTCTTCAAGCTCTGCTGTGCAACACTTGTAATTTTCAATGGACTCTTCAGCATATGCATAATTCTGTCAAGCACAGTGTTGCTAAGGTGCTTTCCATTCAGCAGTATGTTGCAGCAATTGCCAATAGATGTAGCTAGCTTGTCAGGGTCCAAATCAGCCTCTACCAATATTTAAATAATTCTTCTCAGGTAAACTGGCACTTTTCAACAAGGGATTGAAATGTTCAAACAAGATGCAATGTGATACATGCCTTACCAGGGTGATACATGTATACTGATGTGGTGTCAAATATTTATTTTCCATCAAGAAAATGAGAGCCTTGAGGCAGATGCCTGGAAGTACCTATTTTGTAGCATACACAAAACTCTTGAACTTAAAGCCACACTGTGCTCATTCAGTTCCTCCTGCCTGTGCAGCAGAGAGGGATTTTACTCATTTGGCTGCTAAAAGTACACCACTGTGTACTTGCAGCAATCTAACACTATACTGAGAAGAACGAGCTAAAGCAGCTGCAGTCTGTGGCCATGGTGAATATCCCCTAATTTCTAACTAATTTCTAATTAAGCAGAGTATGAAAACAGTCATCACACACTGCCTCCCGCCATCATCACCTGATACCAATTGCCCAGAGCAAGGACATCCAGCCCACCACTGCTGTATGTTTGGTTCCCTGCATTTGTTTGTAGCTATTCAGAAGATTGAGCTGACAGCTAAGGTGGGCACGACTGTGCCCAGGTGCTGGAAGGTTTGTCCTCAGATGCCACCCATCCTTCCAAAGCTGGACCACGGGACACTCATGGGAAAGTATCGAGTTGCCTGACCTGAAGTGAGCTGTCACCAATTTAAGCATAGCAAAAAGCATGACTCACTGCTACATGCAGTTCCGAAAAACCCTTAGTGGAGAAAAACATGTGACTTTGCACTTGCTAAAGCAGGGCCACTCTAGAGTTTACAGCTGCTGTCAGCCCTCAAAGATCTTCCTCTTCACGAACAACAGTGCTTTATGCATGAAGACTGTCTCAAGAGCAAGACAGAGGAGCCCTGATGGAACCATATTGCACTGAAACGTGTGATTTTATCAGTTCACTTCAGAAGAAGAATTCTGCTTTGTAATTTACTGGACTTCTGTCAGGCACATGAGGCACATGTAACTGGAATTGGGATTGCATGGGGATACCGCACCATCTGAACGCTCATCAAAAAGCTCCCTGCCCCCTCTGTCCCCTCCCTCTACATCATTTAGCTTTAGTTTCCTAATCTTGCTTGTCTTCCTTCCTCTTACCATGATCCAAGCAGGTTTGAGTTTCCAGAACAGCACTGAAGATGTGCCAGCAGCACAGGGAAAAAAAGAAAGAGATACATGGATTGAGAAAAGCAGACTGAAGAGTCATCAGATGCATTGTCACCATACTGTTCTTTATATGAAGATTTTGTGGTTTTTTTAGAAGTGACATATTTTCACAGTCTGAGGTACACATCCGTCCCGGTTGCTTTCCCCATCTCAAGAAGCAGTAGGAGGATTTTTTCTTTTCCAGTTGTGTTTACATTGGACTTCACCCTTTCAGCACTGGCCGTTATGGAAAATCAGGATCAGGTCACTGCAAGCAGGGCCTGAAGGGTAGGCAGGAGGCAATCCTCACACACTGAATGCTCACCAGTGCAGAACAGTTAATTCTGTTTCACTTGAGTTTTCTTTCTACAATATTTATAAGGCTTATTGAACACAGAGATATACACATGTCAGTAATAGCAAAGTAAACCTTAGAAATCCTTCAGCTACAGTAATAATGTGCCTTCAGGACCCTCTTGCAGGTGCTCCCACCACTTCCATAGGAGGAGAGGTAGCAGGGGGCATGATGAACATGCACTCGTGTGACACCCACATCCTCCTGGGTGACAAACAAGTGTATTTGGGGAGCTTGCTGCAGTCTGCCCCTAGTCCTCACCAGCAGTCTGTCCTGGCCCTGAACTGCATCACAAAGCCTGTGACGGGCCTGCTTTGTCTGCAGAGAGCTTCTCCATCAGACACGTGGTGAGGGAAGACAGGTGGAGTCCCTGCCTGGGAAGGTCATGGGATGTTTGGGTTTGTTTTGCTCCATCAGCTCCAAGCTGCCATCTCTATGTGTGGTGTTGGAGCCCCTGGGGTTTTCTCCCTGTAAATATATATATGCATATGATATAACAGTAATAATAAATGGTGTTATCACTTCAGATGGGGGGTGGTGGGAGGCGGGATGCCCCCTGCTCAGAGGTGCCTGGGCAGGCTGCAGCAGCTGTCGGGAGCGGGCTCGCCTTGGCTTTCCCGAGGCACTCGAAAGATACTTTAAAGCCACTGAAGAGACACTTCGCGGGGCTGATCCACTAATGTCGTTTTATTAGCAGCTTGACGCAAGAAATCCAAAATTTTCGGGGCGATAAGTTTATGTTTGTTTGTTTTCCCCACACAATGAGCCGCAGGCAATTGCCTCTCTCTGGATTGCCAAGGAGGGGAGTGGGAGCTGAGAGCACGGGGACGCGCGCTGAGCCGGGAGCTCTAATGGAGGGTTCTATTTGTTTCCATGATTACAGCTATAAATAATAATAGTTTAAAAAAAAAATCCCAACAACTTCGGGTGGTTTCATTCTCTGCGTCCTGGGGGTGTCCCGGCGGTGTGCTGTTGTCGGCAGCGTTCCCGCAGGCTCCGTGCGCTCTGCAGGGGCCTCGAGGCTTTCCCCTCTCCACGGTGGTTTGTGGCGAAAAGCCCGCCGCGACCTCCAGCGCGGAGCTGCGGTGCCGCCGTCCGAAGCCGCGGAGCTGCCGCTCCGCTCCGCGCCTCTGCCTCGCCGCCTCCCGGCGTCCCGCTCCGCGCTGGAGCCCTTTTGAAGCCGTGCCCTACTTTGTATTGGCTGCTGAACAAGCCTGAAAATTGATATTACAGCTTTTTATGATATAATATCCCTCTAATTGGTGCTTCATAGGGCCGTGCCTGAATTCTTTTCAATTAAGCCCTAAACTACAGTGACTGTTTCTCTCCGTACATGCTGGAAAAGCCATTCACGAGAGAGGCGACTGGTACTGCACAATTCCAAAGTACCTTTAATGTGTCAAAAATGTTTTGTGAAGAAAGCAACACTGTAAATGCAATCACCTACATTGGTGTCCCCATTGTTAAGCGGGAGCCAAAGTATTGCTAATTGTCCTGCGTTTTAGCTGGGTTTTTAGAGCATTATGTAGTAAGTACACCGAAGGGTCAATTTGTGAAGTGAAATACTTAGCATGCAAAGCGTAATACAAGATGCTGTGTAATACTTGACCTCTCAGCATAATAAATGTAGCAGTGAAACGCTGTGCATTCAGGATTCGCTGAATAGAGCCTCCGCAGAGGAACAAAACCAGAAAATGTTCTCTTCATTCCTTTTTTTTTTTTTTTTTTTAACTTGTTTTCCTCTGCTCTGGTATGGGTTACCCCCAAGTTGTCATGCATTCTGGATCATTCCTGACCCACTGTGGGATGTTCACAGGATACAGCCTCTTCAGAGGTGTCCCTGTCTTGGTGTGAGCCATCCTTGGGTTGTGGTCTCTTTTGGAGAGTGCCCCAGTGTAAGTCTCCCATGAGCATAATCCCTGCCCGGAGTGAGGCANGCCAGCATTTGGGGAGAATAAATGTGCAGAAATAGCAATTTCTTATTTTAAATGAGATTTTTGTATGGAGGCTGCAAATTACTTGGAGGTATATGACTAATTGTTGCCTTAGTTTTATGCTACAGAATAGGGTGTGGGTGGGTATAAAGATTTCCTATTTGCAGTTAAATGTTTAGACATTTTATTATTTTAATTTCACTCTCAGTCTGTCTCGATTGACCCTGCTTTCCTCACTGATCATTGCATATATGCCAGGAAACAAGTACTCAGATGATGGAAGCTTTCCAATTAGAGCTTTATGGTTTTATGGTTTGGGTGTGTGCGTATTGGGAGGGGGGAAGGGGGGTGTCCCTACCTTCTTATTTATTTATTTATTTAGCCTCTCTCTCTCCCTCTTGTTTTTTTTTAATGAATGTGACATGCAACTGCAATCAGTTTATACTCTGGATACTACTGTGGTGTTTTGAATTTAGCTTGCTAAATCAAAACATTTTAAGAATAAGACATATTTGGCAGGCACTACTCATTATCCTCTAGAATGGCAAACCCTTTTAGTGCTTTATTTACACATTTTAAAGGTTTTGTGCTCATAGTAATAAAAAAGAAAGAAAGAAAAAAAGTAAGAGAGAGATGCAAAATTCTTTCTCTTGGGCCTTCAAGATTCCTGAACTGAGTTTTTAAGTGGATGGAGATGGTTGTGCTTCACTTCACTAGCTGAAGTGGGAGAAGTTTTGTGAATCTGAAATTAAAATAATTTCAGAGGAAGCACAGTTCTAACAGGTAGAACTTACTAGGAATGGTTTGTTTCACAAAAAATTAATACACTTTCTTGCAAATTTCACTAGGGCAGTGCACAGTAATGGAATTTTATATCCTGAATAAAGAATCATCCTGAGTGATCATCCTAACATTTGATTAAGAAAAAGGCTTGGGTAATTAATTTAAGGTTCACAATTTCCTCTCACTTAATCTAAAACTTTCCTCAACTGCACAGATTAGTTCCCTTCACTCTTGTTCCTACCGAGGTACCTACACTCCCTTCTTTATATTGCATACAACCTGGATTGCCCCTGAAGTGTGATTTCTCAGGTAAGGACAGAATCTCAAGACAAGCACTGTTTGTTCTCTCACCTGACACATAAAACTGAATGGCTTTGGAAAAAAAAAAAGGATTCTTTCCTAAACTTTCTCTTGTTCTTATGATAATTTGAAACATTTTTTATAACTTTTGCTATGTTATAGTCTTCGGGGCTTTTGATCTGTTAGTAAATATAGTTCCTTTTTATTATACCCAATGGGAAGTTAAAATTATCCACATAATATTGAAGTCCTTATTCAGGCCTGATCATGCAGTCACTACATATTTAAAAACTCCTTCTCTTTCATTAAGGTGTCATGTCTGCAAGAGTATTGGTTTGAAATTCTGAGCTGAAAGCATTCAGTTAGTATTTCAGACAGAATTAATATTAAAAAAAATTGCTGGTGACTATAGGAAATACATTTTTAACATTCTTGTACTAAGAAGTCATACAGTAACATTTCTTTATTCTTTTCTTCTAACATCTTTTTTCTTTCTTTTTTTTTTTAACGGACTTTTTGATAGAGCATGAAGATGAGTGATTAGCCCTTGAGCTGACCAGAACAAGCATAGAAAGCATTCATAAACAAAGTTGTCATGCTAGATCTTGATGAACTTCTGGAATTAGAGTTTTGAAAATTAAAAACATTGCTATTAATCTTGCATACAGAACTTTTTCTTTTAAATTATTCTGATGTTAGAAATTGATTTAATTAGTGTATGTGCTAGTAGAAGTATAGGCTTGACTCATTGTATAGGAACAGTTGAATCACGGCCTGAACCTCTGCTTGACCACCTGAGGCAAGCACTGAGTCAGCTGCAGGGGCACAGGTGAATGTAATTTCACCTGAGTGACTGGAAGGGGTGTAGCCAGGCTCCACCCCTCCTAGACCCCATTTAAGGGCTGACTCCCAAGGAGGAAGGCTCTTTAGCTGGAGACCCTTCTTCTTGGAGCCCTTCTGCGTGCTCGGGACACAGGTAAGATCTTTATTTCAGTTCTCCTTTGTAACATGGTAATCTCTCTGGTCCAATATCTGTATACCTGTTTGCCATACACTCATTGATGGTAATTACAATGTGAAGCTTTTGCATTGTAATACAAATCATTTACTATGATCTTTTGGCAGTAGGGTTTGCTCTTTCCATTCAGTAATATCTTCTTTGAAAGTCCAGGTTGTCTTTATACTTTTAAAATAAAGTCATCTCTCAGAGAGGCATCCTTTCTAACCCAAATTTTGTGCTCATTTGTGAACGAATGTGTCCTCATTTCAGTTGGAGAGTGATCAATGTTAAATCTCCACAAAGTTAACTGCCCTCTCATTGCATAAAAACAGAGAAAAATTCTTTGCCTAGATTAGTTGCCGATTTATACTTTCTAAAGCCAGTTAATGTGTACTTGTGTGCAAACTTTGCATCTTGCAGTGATTTCTATTGCTGGAAAATAAAAATTCTATATGTCCCAATGTAATACATAAGACTAGCTTTTAGCTTTCAAATTTTCTTAAGTACTGTATGAAATCAAGTAAGTTGATTGCTATGTGAACTACATGCTCTTCAGTTTTTTGAGGTGTACGGAATTTGATTCATAGCACAAAGAAAACGTGTCTTAGAAGGAAAAGAGAAAAGTCAGCAGAGTCAACAAACTACTTGAATTTCCCAGAATACTTGAAACTTCTAAAATTTCTGGCCTAAATTTAACAGATTCAACAACAATCATAATGCATATCACAAAATTACATGTAGTGTCTATTCTGTATTTTGTCTCTGCTGGATGCTGGGGTGTGTGATCGTGACTGGTCATACTAGAGCACTCATGAGTAGCCTGTTTTATTCAAGAGAAAATTCAACTCATTTTTGGTTACGTGGTTGTGAACACTATCTTCATGGTAGTAGTTGTAAAAAAAGAAACTGTCTTTTTATTAATTCCTTGTAGAATGCTCCTGAGTAACATATTTTGGATATATGTTATAAGAACTCTAATGCGAGAAGGCAATTTATGAAGGTCTTTTGTTTCCATCAACTTACAGAAAATATTGTCAGTGGAGCAACAAGGTGTGTGTCATTTCTTCAGTTTCTTTGCTCCTTGGTGTCTGTTAGTCATCAATGACATACGTAATGGAAGGTAGTATTGTTAAAAGCATGTGCTTAAAATCAATATTTATCCAGAAAACTAAGGGCATGGCTAAGACTAGCCCTGATAACCTTCGGTAGTATTGCTCAGCTGAAAACCAGAAGTGATGAAATGCAGATTCTTCTTCCTTATCTACCTTTATGACCATATTGGTTACACATTTCTCTGCTTCAATTGTGGACTTCCTAAATAACCTAAAATAATCTAAACTATCTGACAAAGTCCTTATACTTGGTAGGTACTTCTAGATATGCAGTCACTGATCATTTCTCAATCCAAAAGCAACCAAAATTAAACTTTTTCTTAATTGCAGCATGGGCTCTACTAATGAGCTTCAGAGGTACAGGAAATCTGGAACTTCCACAGTGGCAACTAATAGCCTGATGTAATATTTATCAACATGCGTACATCCAGCACTTCAAATTTCCTATATGGACCTGATTTTCAAAGTGAACATACACATTCTTTTCGCCCGGGAAAATTTTAATTTGTTGCATGTAAACTTGAGGGGCCTAGTTTTGGGCAGGTCATTATCTGCTTGTATATGCATACACATTTCTAGAAATTGGAAACTGAGGGCTCTGTTGAGGTCAAGTTATTTTTTGGAGAGGAAAAAAAAGCTCTTCAGCTATGATAAGACAAATCTTGTAAATGAAATTCAGTTTCTTTTGAATTATGTGCAGGGATGAACATAGTGAAACATTGCCTGGCAATATGGTAGATATGATTACAAAACATCTTAGTGAACAAAAGTTGTTTTCATCATCTTCCTCCTGGCAATTTTTTTACACTTTGAAAAAAAATGTTTGATTCAGTGTATTTTACTTGTTAGTGGCTACTACTCCTTGCAAAACAGAGGGCTGTAGCTGATACACAAGATGGTGTTCTTTACTGTTAGATACTAATAAGAAATGTTAAATATAAGTAGTTAAAAAGGCAGCTTTGCAATTGCTGTCTGTAACTGCCACTCCCTTGATGCTTTTGCAGATTAGTTTTCATGTGTAACTTTTTCCATTGAGTGGAATTTATGCATATGGTCAATTAAGAGACTAAATTGAGTGTTCCATTCACATGAGCAACCCACGCTCAGTGATCTCCTCTTTCACTTAAGCAGATCCGTAGCATAAAGAAGTATAATTGATGGTGTACTTAACATATTTAAT
>PPHD01005273.1:0-26702 GCA_002909625.1 Bambusicola thoracicus | reverse complement strand
ACTGCCGTTCTGAAGGAACAAAAAGTGCGGTCATTTCCCAGTCACCTGAAATTTCTTACAGTTTAAACCAAAGAGAATTTCTATAATTTAAATGATAAAATGGCAAGTTTATTGGCAAAAATAAATAGAAGTTCAGGTAATATCTATCTAGGCAAGCTGTATATACTGCTTCCTACCTCACACGGTCCAGCTGACAAAGCTGGAATAGGGATATTCACAGCTAAGCTTCATTTCTTAAAACCAATCCTGTACCTTGAGGTTGCTCTGTGAAAGAAGACGTGGATTTAAAAACTCTTGCTTCCTTCAGTACTCCAGATGCATTTTCTTCACCTCTGCCCTCAGGGGTTTCCCTGTCTCAGCCAAGAAGGCATTTTAGCATACTTTTTGATAGACTGTCAGCTGCTTAATCCTGCTTTGGAAACGTTGGTACTGCCTGGTATGTCCAGGTATGACTATTGCTTGCTTCTAAAATAGAGGCAGGTAATGATTGCTTTGATGGTTGGCTGAGCTGTTAATGAAATGTTAATCTGTTACGATCCAGAAATTCAGCTCTTTCCTGTTGAGCCATACAACGTGTACTTCCCAGACTTCAGTTGTGTGATGAGAATTTAACTTTTCTGCATTTGAAATTTACCATTCATGCAAAAAAAAAATGGAAATGCCTACATGCAGCATACTGACTCTTCTTTCTGGATTGAGTTCAGTCAGTTACTCCAAAGAAAACTGATAGACCCCCACCCCCTCAGATGCCTAAAAAGGTTTATGGAAGTACTGTGTCCAGCACAGCTCAATTCTCCGTGTGCATTTTTACTCTTTATTGTTGCTTGGAGCTCATCTGGATAGATGGCTCTCTTGGCACCAGTACTGTACTTGCCAGCCCTAGCGACAGATAGCTTCGGTCTGATCTCTTTGCTCTTACTGTCTTTTGTCTTTTCCTGACAGCCCCCTTCTGCCTGTGCTTTTCTGGATCCTCATGAGGATGAGTTACAACTCCTTGAAGAAGGTTTAGGTATTCTTTAGCCAACGAGAGGTCCCTATAGGCCATTTCTGTTAATTCTTTGTAAGATAGGGATGGTTGAGCTAATAGCATTTTCTAGTTGAAAAAGCGATGTGGGAGGAAGGACTCGTTTGGTTTGTACTCTCTCTGCTTCTAAAAAGCAGAATTCCCATGGTAATGAAATGCATTTGTGCAGGAGAAGTTTGGGTAAGCTATTGACTGATAGACCTGCTTGGCAGAACTGCAGTGTATGTCACCAGGTGCTTTTTTGTCTTCCTTTCCCATCCTTATGATCTTTCTGATGCCTTCTGTCACTAGCTGAACCTACCTAACTTGAATTTCAACATTGGCACATACCATGGTCTCCTTACTTTGTTCCTCTGCCATCTGTCTCTTCCATAATTCCCTGTTACTGGAGTTATCATTATTCAGTTGCAGCACTGAATCTCTCAAAAGCAGAAAAACCTGCTTCTCAACCTGAGCTTTATGAATATATTGAATTATCTCATATATCTCATTCCCGTGGGTTAGAAGCTAACTACAATGAATCAATTTATATACCAGAATGAATACTCGTGCAAGTGCTAGTGGAGACGGTGACATGTCAGGTGTTTTCTGTTGTGTAGATAGGTGAATGCTGATGGTATGGCAGTAGAGGTGGAACCTTTCCACCAGCATTCTGTTACATGTTGTTGCTGTGTGATAGATGGCAGCAGAGGGGCAGTCTGATGGAATGGTGTCTGACACGGAAGTGTGCATGATGCAAAGGTGTGTCACTGCATTCCTCCATAGGGAAACAATGGCAACCATTGACATTCATCAGCACTTCCTGAATGTTTATGGAAACCACTAAGTCTCTACAAGTGAGGCAGTGGGTGGTGCGTTTCAGCAGCAGCAGCAGCAGTGGGTCACCTCCACTGGTACAGATTTTTAGGAGCACAGCATGCAGCTCCTGTTCATTGCTGGCCAAAATTCATACCTACTGCTGGTGACTGTGTTGCCCTCTCTAAAAGTAGTGTTACTGTGTTCTTTGTACCTGTTGTACTTTCTATGGAAATAAATAGGTCAGAGTGACCTATGTAAGGCTTCATCTCATTACAAATTGTATAACTTGATTAATGTGATTATTAAAAATGGTTTTCTGTTTTTTTTCTTTCCCATCCCAAGAATTTGTCCCTTTGTACAGCAGCTCTAATGTACATCTTGAGTAGGGATCGTTTGAACATGGATCTAGACAGAGCTAGTTTAGATCTGATGATACGGCTGTTGGAATTGGAACAAGATGCTTCCTCTGCCAAGCTGCTGAATGAGAAAGACATGAATAAAATTAAGGAAAAGATTCGGAGACTGTGTGAAACTGTTCACAATAAACATCTTGATCTCGAAAACATCACGGTGGGTATCATGCTTTTGTTTGGAAACCTTGACAATAGTGAAATGCTTAATAAAATGGAATTGATAAGCACCAGCCTTCATTTCCTATCTCATAGCTCACAAGTCATGATGCTATTGAATTTCTCTGTATATGTGGTTGCTTCGCAAGTATCTTCTGAGTTTAAAATTTCCTTTATAAAAGATTTTTAGAAGGATAAAGTTGTGTTCTTCAGCTGCCTGATTCACCGTGTGCTATTGGTAGGAGTGTAGTTCGTTACAGGTAGCTATTAAAAACCAATGGGATTTGAAATAATTATGTTGGAGGATTACATTTAGTTTGACTTGCTTTGCTTAAGTGTTCATCTGTGTACATCTACAAACAGTAGGGCTGTAATGTGAGAGTAGGAGGGTTGTGTGCTACACTGAAAAAGTGGTGCAAGTACCTGCATTTAAAAGTGACTAAAGAAAGCTGTCTTTCAGAAACTCAGTTTCTCTCTGCTGGAAGTGCAGGGGCAGATGTATCCATAATCTTAAGTTTGGATGAGGGCTGTTTATTTTATGCTTCCTTTCTCAAGCCTAACAGTGCGTTATGTATCTTTAGCTTCTGCAGAGCGAGCACATTTTTGTCTAAAAATAAATTTGACCATGATTTGATGCTAGTGTCTAGCTAGTTTGAAACATAAAATGTAAGTTGCAAGTGTTTTTGAAAGAGCATCTTTAAAGAATGGGTAACAAATTGACTGGATGTGTGCTCAAAGAAGGCACAAATTACTCATGTTTTCTTGTTTTCAGCCTATTTCAGTATAATGGATGTTAGTATGATCTTAATATCTTCTTGTAAGTTCTGTAATGTTTCAGAGGTTCTTTCTGGGTTTTTATATTTCTATTCTAACACACGCATAGATGAGAAGTTTCTCATCTACTGATGATGAAGTGAGCTTTTCAGAGCTTCATCTCTGTAACAAACATTTCAACTCTTGTTGGTAATATGCAGATTGTATTCTGTTTTATGGTAGTTTAAAAGATACTCTGCATTGATGAACTGGCATTTCCTTTTGTAATTCTAGTGACTGACTTTTGTCCTTTAAGTTGTAGGAATTCCTTTGTCCTTTTAGCACCCCATCTCCCACTCCAAATTCTAGCTGTGGAACAGATAGCTGAATTGATATCAAAAGTCAGTATTATGTAGCATTAGGAGGAGTTGAGATAAAAGGGAGGAAGGATAATCTTGATATAATTCTTAACCTTAGTAGGTGTTCTGTGTTGACAAATTATAATTGTTCCAGTATTTACTTTTTAGGCTTCTTTCCTACAAACTCACAAAATGTATAGGCAAGGAACTCAGTGATTTTTCTGGCCTTCAAAATTAGCAAAGGCAGAATAAGATTGAGTTGATTTTCTCTGCTTTCAGCTTGCTCTAGTAATTCATATGATACAATCCTAAGATATCAGTGCAGAACAAACTGTGCTTTCAAGGTGATGATTAGCAATGAATTGGTATAAACGATGTCTTACCCTGGAGAAGACTCACATGCTAGATCTCTTGCATTATAAAATGTAAGACAGCTCCATTTATCAAGCGTAGAACAGCTGCTTACAGGTTCATGATTGCTAAAGCATGTAGCCTCACAGGCCACTGTCTTCTATTAAACTTTTCTCATATTCATAATCTGAGCTGGCCTGACTTTTAAAAGGGAGAGGATATATTAAGAGGAACTCTGTCCTGCAAGAAAATTGTCCATGAATAAAGAAAAATATTATTAAAAAAATCAGTTTTTTTCCAGAGACATCTTTATTTCTTAAAATCATATTGAGCTGTTGTTGTAAATGTGTTAAATGCTGTAGTACCTCACAGATGGAAACTGGTTTCCTCCCTGCTGCACCATCTAGAATTAGGCTGCACAGTGTTTAGAGAATATTTGCAAGCCAAACGATGTGAATAGATTCTCTGCCAATTTGTGCTGGTAGCAGTGGTAAGTTGAGGCAATGTCCTCTACACATGAAATTCATTAAATTATTTTCAAATGAATCTCTGTCATGAGATATAATAAGTAATCTCCATTTTGTACCAGATGACAGACAGGCAGAAAATGCTAAAAAAAAAAAAAAAAAAAAAAAAAAAAAGCAGATCTTCTTGAGTTACAGCAGAGATCTGTGTTTTTTCTAACTTGGACATAACCACTGAAAAACAGAAGGATTGCAACAGATGTTTTGATAGCTCCAGTTTGTGCTTTACTAACTACACATTACATTTTTGAATCTGATTTGGATCAAATGAAGGTGACCAATACAGCCCCACCCGTATCTTCATGCAGAAAATGTTTGTGTGACTCCAACTGGAAACGAGGTTGGGCTAATTTCTGAATATTCATAAATGTATGCAGAGGACTCCGCTTTCCATACCGCACTCAACATTGGAAAATGGAAAGCCAGAAACCAAAAAGGAATTCTCTGTGAATTGAATTTATTCCGGGTTTTTTTCTGGTGTAGGAGGAGATCAAACCTACAGAACTTAGCCTTCCTGTTAGAGAAGGGCAGTGTGCTTTTAGTCAGCGTAGCCCAGCGTATCTGATGCTT
Organism: Bambusicola thoracicus; assembly: GCA_002909625.1. Classification (NCBI taxonomy): domain Eukaryota; kingdom Metazoa; phylum Chordata; class Aves; order Galliformes; family Phasianidae; genus Bambusicola; species Bambusicola thoracicus. Next base: position 21,754 of record PPHD01005273.1, on the reverse strand, counting down.
GCAGGTAGATCTTATCTGTAATTAAATCATGCAGAGAGAATGCTCTTTTCAACTGGTGACGTGTTACTGTGAGGGAACATACATAAAACTGGACAGAATAAATGACTGCTCAAAAGGAAGAGTTACAATTGAATCATTAAAACACACATGAAAATCATCTTTGTCCTTATGGCTGTTGGCAGTTAAAGGCGGTTCGCTGTTGCCTGAGTGATGAAACAGCTGCAGGAGTAATGGCTAGTTGTTGTTTTTGTTGTTGTTGTTTCCTCTGATGGAGAATTAAGAAGCTGCTGACTCAGTGAGAAATGACCTATAGTAGATTTGCTGCTGCATGTGGTCTCCTCCCACAACACCTTCATGGCCCAAGGATGCTTCCATTTACGTTGCTGCAATGCACTCAATAACTGCAGGGTCATCAGTGACCGTGTGCTGCAGAGGTTGCTTCTAAAAAGAAAATAATAATGAGATAGCTGAGAACTTGAGTGGGTGGCTCTTCTTTATCAGTATTGATCTTCATCTTCTCCTTGGAGATCACTATTCTGAAAGCGAGGAAAGCAACTGAAGCTATCTGGGTTGGTGAGAAGAATCATGCAAATAATAACTTGGCTTTCAAAGATAACGAGGTTTATTCAAGCCCTGTGAGTCCTGTTATTCCCAGGAAGTGCTGAGGTCTGCACTGGTGTCCTCCTGGAGCGTGCTTCACAGCTCTGGGTGAGCACAGCCCTCCTCAGAAGCATTACAAATCAGACAGGGAAGGAAGAAAACTCGGAAGTAGTTAAACTCAGTTCACTTCAAGGAAGCCTTACAGCTTTTTCTCTAGCTGCTTGTGGTTGAATTTGTGGCACATGAAATGATTACATGTATGGTAGCCCAGGTTTACCTGTCTGTTTTTTTTGGAGATTACAGAAGTTGATACCATTCTTTGTAGGTGTCAGTCTTGTCCATACATATGTATATGTCTAATATATGTATAATATTTTTTATTATTACCATTTGCCTTTTATAGAGGCCTTTAGAAAATCAACCTAATTAGTAATGTCTTTATAAATGGAGGGAGGTTGGTTAAAAAGCCTTGCAGGGGATCAATGAAGGTAATAACCTTTATCTGTTCAACTGCAGTCTGCAGGAAACAGAGTTATCTTCAGTGTTGTTGAATTTACTTCTGTGTTCCTTCTAGAGAAAAGAATTCAGTAAAGAAAGTAGGATACTTTTATCAGCATTTTAGTTTAATTGTCCTCAGTGCATCTAAAATAAAACCACACACACAAAAAGGCTCCATTAGAAACAAGTGAATTCTCCAAGCAGCAAAGGCACCGTATCTGGGAATAACAGAAGTAAGCAGCGGGGTTTTTTTGCTGTCTGGCTGGAAATGCAAAGACATCTTTTTCCATCAGTAGCAAGTCCTTTTAAAAAAATAAAAAGAGGACCCCCTTTCTATCTGTTCTTGCTCCCTCTGGTGGTTCTTCTGCTCAGAACCTCTAACTTTGCTTAAATGGCTTTTCTACAAAGTGTATTTACGTGATGCGCTATATTGGCTGCAGCTGCATATGATGATTTCACTAATTCTGGAATGTGACTCTTTCAGACCGGGCATTTGGCAATGGAGACGTTGCTGTCTCTCACCTCAAAGCGAGCAGGGGACTGGTTTAAAGAAGAACTGCGACTCCTAGGTGGTCTCGATCATATTGTAGATAAAGGTACGCTGGAGATCTGGCTTTGGTGGTGTGGGGAAATTAGTACAAGATGTTTGCTTTTTCTTAGCATCTGTTTTCTATTGTTAAGAATTAGAAAAAGTCAGAGTACAAATAATTGTTACATCACCTGTGTGCAGCATACTTACTCCAGTGTGTTGTCATATCTGCTTTACGGTTCTGTAGCATTGTTTTGAGGCCTGGTAACATGTGGTTTTTGATGTGGTTTGGTTTTGAGTTGTGGTTGTTCTTACTGAAGGATAGGAAAGTGGACTTCTTAAAAATGAATTTCTGAGCTTTTTGGTTTTAAGTAAGCAGAGGGGTGGAAAAAGGAAGGATTGAAGAGATGAGTGCTCAGCTTGCATGTGGCTTCACTTGTGAAGTGTGGGGAGACTCTTCGTGTTGTATTTTTTTCTTCCCCTCTTCTACAGAACAATGCATTTTTAAGAGACGTGGGCATATTTGAGGTTAAGAAACGTAATCCTGTGCTGTACGACATCTTTGTCATTAGAAAATAAAATGTACCTGGAAATACAACATTTTGAAACGCTGATAACGTCGTCAGGATTGTTTCCTAGTATTACAGTTTCATAAAGCATAACACAAGGTTGATAACGACTCCCTGAATAGCTGATATGCCCTTAAAATTAGTAATATTTGGGTAATTTTTATGCATGGCTTTTGAAGACCTCATCTCAATAGTGGAAAATCTTATCTTTTTTCTTTAGTTAAAGAATGTGTGGATCACCTTAGCAGTGATGAAAATGAAGAGAAATTAGTTGCTTCGTTATGGGGTGCAGAAAGATGTTTACGGGTCTTAGAAAGTGTAAGTATGAGCAAATGCACTGCGTTCCTGAAAAGCACTTTTTCCATCAGACTTTTTCAGCATGATGTTCCTTGGATATGTAGTTACACAAGTAACAATATAATGCTTCTCTGTTTGGTTGGTTGTTGTTTTTAATAAAAGAAGACTACTAACAGTAACATTGGAATGTTTATCAGTGTTCTGGGAATGCTTGTTGAAAACTTCATCATTCTTTATAAAAATACAATATTGGGTATTGCAAATGTACTGTTGTTAAGAACAGCTGAATGTAACTGCATGCTTTCTCTGAAGTTCCTTAAGAGATTAAAACTTGCTGTTAGTGGTTATTGTTTTCTTGGCACGAGTTTGCATTTATAGGGTGTCTAGTAATACTATGTCTTAGTTGTGTTTTCTTAAGAGTAACACATTGATGTACATTACAAGGATTACTGCGTTCAAACATGAGCTAGCTGTCCAGAAGATAACTAGTCATGTAGTGAGCTATCATAGATATTGAGATAGTAAATGTTTCTCAGTGAAAACTTTGAACAGAATTAAAATAGTTCTGTAGAGCTTAATTGACAAGAACTGTCCATTGTGATATGGTAAGCAAACAGAAGAAGTGTTGTGATGTTTTAGAATTACTCCTTTGCACATCAGAAAGCGACATGCAGGTTCAAAGTACAGGTCAGCAAAAACCTTAAACCTGAGGGCAAATAGCTACTGTGGTTTCTTCCTCACTAAAATAGCAACATAAGCTTAAAGGTAATGTAACTAAGTACCTTTAACTAACTAGTAAGTAGTAAGCTAAAAACTGAGAAAGATAAACAAATCTAGGTGTTGCTACTTAAAAGTTATGGCACTTATCTCTTTACTTGAATCTTGAAAACTTTTCAGATCCAATTTCTGATTTTATATTCAATGGATGGAATTGCCAAACACAGTAGAGAGGATTGCTTAGTAGCAGAATATTCATATATGAATTTGAGGATGACTTTTGTATAATAAGGTCTATATGAATTTGGGGAAGAAGACAAAAATCAACATGCCAGACAATGCAAGTTAAATAGAAGAACATCTCCTGTTTCTGTAAATTGATTCTGTATGCCAGGAGAATCAAGGGAAAACTCATAGATGTGTGATAAGCTCTCAGAAGTGGAGCTGATAGCAAGTTTTAAATAACAAAATATTTGCATGTGTGCTTGCCTGTATGCATGTACTGGGACTACAGAGTCCCAGGATATAGAATCAGGGTTCTGCTGTGGCAGAGCATCTTGCCACAGAGTTTCTGTCTGCCATGTACCTGGGAATATATTCAGTGTATTGATCTTCTGGTATTAATTATTAGCTGGAAACTCCAAGGAAATATTGTACAGTATACCAACATGTTGGGAAGTGGAAGTTTATGCTGGATAATAACCATGAAGCGTGAAACTAAATAAACTGGGGTAGTGATGGAAGGGAATATTACTTTCAAGGAAAAGAATAATACCATTTTTAATATTACTTTGTCCTATTTTCAGGTAACTGTGCATAATCCAGAAAATCAGAGCTACCTGATAGCGTACAAAGACTCACAACTCATAGTCTCCTCAGCTAAGTAAGTTGTAAAAAAACAAAAAACATTTTATCACGGCTCTGAACATGATATGTATGAATGTTATATTAACAGAAAAATTCTAGGGGGAAAATATTTAACTCATATATTGCTTTTCATTAAGTAATGTTAAAATAAGTGTTGTTGAAATGATTTTAGATGGGAGTGTCACTAACTTCTTGAGTACTAACAACAGGTAGTGATGTTACTGTTGTTCTGCTGTTGCAAACTGGATTAAGCTCTTTCAGTGCCACAATAAGATGAACACAGAAGAGGGCAATTGGAAAGCTACGTTTATTTATAGTATTTGATTACGCTTAAGTGTTTACTGAAACAAAGCAGAATAGGCAGGTAACTAAGGATAGCGGAATTCTGTGCTGAACTGTACTCCCTAGGCCACTTGTCAGTTGGGATGAAGTCTCTGTTGACTGGCAGAGATTGCATCCCTCTTGTACTGCCTGGGTGGTTCACGAGAATGCAAGTTGAGCTGAAAACTCTGCAGGCTTCACTGGAAAAAGAATTTTATGATTGCAAGCCAGATGTTTTGACCACCATATGTTTCTGACATCTTAGTGTTGTTTGTAACTGATATCAGTGTCGTCACTTCAATGTCAAATGAATGTAATGCAGTAGATTCACTAAGATGGATTCACTAAGTAGATTCATTAAGATTAGAAATTACCTTTAAGATGATCTAGTCCAGCTGTCCAATCCATTGCCACCGTACCCACTGAGCCATGTCTCTCACAGAACAAGCTTTAAAGCCAAAGAAGTTTGAGTTTTGGACAACTGAAAATATTCAGACTAGTAAACTTTTATCTGTAGAAGTGAATGTACCATCACACTAGATCTTCCGGGGTTGAAAAAGTGCTGGTTAGTTTTGCTTTTATAAAATAAACTGCTCTAACTTGTGACTGCTCCAGTATTGTTATGAGATGAAGGTTTCTCCTACGGGAACATAACATAATTTATTTGTTTATTCATTTATTTATTACAGAATAGGGATAGCTCTCTGTGAGGACAGGACAAGAGAACAGTTAGATAATTCTGTCAAAATGGTCTCAGGATGAGAGAGGCTCCATTTATAGGGAGAAGAGATGCCTCTTTAAGACCATCTTATGAAGCTGGAAAGAAAAATGTACTTCTGCTCTTGAAATCTCAGGCTGATGAAGCTTTTGGCAACAAAGCTTTCATGTTTTTTTATTTTCACAATTTCTCTTAGGCTTATAAAAGATCTTATAGGTATGGAGTTAATTGTTTCTCCCTGCACGCTTGAATCAAAAAAATTCTGCATAAGTTCTGTGCTTGTAGTTTTCCTGTTGAAACAAGTATAAGATGAAATACTCTGTATATTGTCCAGGTAATTTTGTTCTGTGTCTTCTCTTTGCAGAGCATTGCAGCATTGTGAGGAATTAATCCAGAGATATAATCGTGCTGAAGACAGTATCTGTTTACCAGACAATAAGCCTCTGCCTCACCAGAATGTAACTAACCATGTGGGTAAAGCAGTGGAAGACTGCATGAGGGCCATCATTGGTGTCTTGCTCAACCTAACAAATGATAATGGTAAAGCAAATAAGTTCAGATTTTGTTACAGCATCAGATAATATATTAATATAAACCCTTTTCTTACGTATGCATGGTAGGTGCTTGCTTTACAGTGATAAGTTACTTATCTTTCAGAATGAGATGAGTAATTTGCAAGTATTAAGTGTTAACGAGATCTTGGCTTTGGCCAGGAGGGTACAGCTCATCCAATGGGCCAGAAGGTATTATCCATCTGCTTACAGCATTGAAAATCAGTATTTTCAAAATTAAGCCTTGAAACTCTTTCTGTTTACAGAATGGGGTAGTACAAAAACAGGTGAACAAGATGGTCTGATAGGCACGGCTATGAATTGTGTGCTTCATGTTCCGAAGTTCCTACCTCAAGAGCAGAGATTTGATATTCGGGTGCTGGTAAGCTCTTGTATTTGTTACGTTAGCGTAAGCTGTTCTGCTGCTTGGCTGTGCCTTTAACTGCTCCAGTTCCAAATTAAGGAGCTGTCTGTGCAGTCTCCATTGACTGTATACTTAGTGAGTTCTTAAAGAAGGTTTCAGTGAAGTCCAGGGAAAAGCTGCTGAAGGCTTTGATGATTGAGTTGTAACCATTTTCTATGTGTTTTATAGGAAAAGTAGATGAATTGAGAGATGTAGGTTAATAAGTCTGTGTATTATCTAATTTTCAAATGTCTTTTCAATTTTAGAAACACTAGGCTTGTTATTCTTTTCGATATAAATTTGTCTGATTTATCCCAGCATGCATAAAATAGGTCTGTGTGTCCTAAATAATAACACTGAAACTGTGTATGTGAAGGACCTTTTAATAATAGAAGCTGAAGGTTGGGCACCTGAATCCTTAATGAAGAAGTACAATTTCACCTTTAAGAATGTATAGAATTATTATGGTTCAGAATTAGAAGATCTGGAACTTGTATGGATGATTCTCATTTTTGCCTCATCTTTCTCTAAATCCTGATCCCTCTGTCAAACTGTTTTATAAAGGTGTGCTTGTAAGTTATGTATACTCAGAGAGATGAAGCCTAAAGAAGACAGTTATCTGAACGGAGATTTTGCTGGAGTATTTTTCATGTGTGACTATGCAATTCTTTCAGGGACTGGGTCTGTTGATCAATCTAGTAGAATACAGTGCTCGGAACAGGCACTGTCTTGTCAATATGGAAACGTCATGTTCTTTTGACTCATTCTGTGCGGGAGAAGGAGATGATAGCCTAAAGATAACTGGACAGATTGATGCTGTTCAGGCTTTAGTGCAGGTAAGAAATGACCCAAAAATGTGTTTTTCTTGTAATCAGTACAGTTTTTATTATCAGAAATTCTAGGAAGAAGGAAGAACTCAGCAGTGAAGAATTCTGCCAGAATTTTATTCTGTCATGCATTCTGAGAATGTAAAACAGCATAGAGGGGAAGAGCGGTGCTGCTTACAACTTAGGTTTTTCAGTACTATCCTTTACAGAAACAGCTTTCTTGGTAAAAGATGATGGTGTCTTCTGCAGACATCCAGAAGCTGCCCTGTTAAGCTTTCTCATTCCTACGGGGTTTATAGTCGTGCTTTTAAACAGCTGTAAAAATTGCAAGTTTCTGATGTCATCTACTTTGCTACCATAGATTTTTCTAAGTGCACTCTTTAAGGGAGTTTCAGACCATTTTTAAAAATCACGCTGTATCAATTTTTCAATAAGAGCAATAAATATGAATGTAACGAACATGGATGGGAAACAGCGTTCTTAAATGTTGCATTGACTAACTTGTTAAAATATACATCAACCATTGTGAATAAGTTCCAATGTGCTCACTAAAATAAAAGGAAAGAAGACTTTTGATTTACAACCTTTTTACCAAATGGAGATAAGTTGATGGATGCTTTTAGCAGTTATTCCATTTAATTATGTGAAATAACTGCCCAGCAGCAGACAAAAAAGATCAGTAATCAAGATATTAATATTAAATATCTTAATATATGGAGCTCTGCAAAGTCGTATTTGGAATTGGTGGTTATACGGTGTGGGAAGCAGTTCACAAGATGTAAGTGCAAAGTATGAGAACACATTGAGTTACATTCACCTTACAATGGCTCAAGTCATTTTCAGTTACTTTAAAATTCCTGCTTTTTACATATCTGGCAATTCTTAGTCTTCAAGCCGTGTGTCAAAGAAAATGATTAAGCATTTATGGCAGCCGAGAGAAGCCTGGCAGTTGGTTCAACGCTGGGTAGGGTGGGAAGTCTTTTCTGCAGAGCACGGCATTAGTGTGATAAATCACATTATCCTTTGAAGAAGAAAAGGCTATTGCGAAGAATAGTACTGAAGGCTAACTGTATTAAAGGGGTCCATTTTGAAGGGGAAATAAACTTTCAAGTTAATTCAATGTGTTTAGGGTTTAATTTATAATAGAAATTCTTCTGAAATTTTCCCCATCAGCTATTTCTTGAGCGTGAGCGGGCGGCACAGCTGGCTGAGAGCCAGACGGATAAACTGATTAAAGAGGCTCCTACTGCTCAGCATGATAAGAGTGGAGAGTGGCAAGAAACAAGTGGGGAGATACAGTGGGTCTCCACAGAAAAGTCAGATAGTACTGAAGAGAAAGATAAGAAGGAAGAGGATGATGAAGAACTTGATCTTAATAAAGGTATGTTACATAGTTTTGATGAGCTCAGAAATGGTAATGAACTCTGTTTTGGCATAAATTCCTAATTTATCTTCTTCCTATCTGCGGTCCACTGGGTTGAGATTTCAGCATGTTCTCCTGTGAAACTATTACAGAGCGTGAGTGGGAGCAGTTCAGAGATGAAGCATGAGAAATAGAAAGAACAATGCTACTTGTTACTTCATGGTACCTTCTGTCAGGCCCTTTTTTAAAACAACAGAAACAAAACAAAACAACCCTGTGGGCTGGTGGTTTTTTCTGAGACATTCTCTGTAAGAAACCTTCTGAAATGGCATTCTCTCTAGGCTTTTCTGGTAGAATGGTATCTTATTCTCCAGCCTTGCTTTGTACGCTTCCTCCTTTCTTCAGTGCTATTTGTGGTCCCCCCCTGCTAAGAAATGCTGAGCCATTAACAAGCTTTTTATCTGTTATCCATAATACAAAAATCTTTTTTTGTGGAAACCTTATTGGCTCATAGCATTACAGGAAGCATCATTGCCTTTTGTTGTGTTGAACATACAGTTTGTACATTGCAGTAATAAAAGTACTGTACAGTGTAACAAATTGAAAGGGTATGAGCACTGTTTTTCTGTTGAAGAACGTGTGTTGCTAAGTTAGTAAGCCAGGAGTTTGATTTTTGCTGCTGAAGTCTCAGAGCAAAAAGTCATTTTGTTTGAGAAAATAGAATTCTGGAAAGTGATAAAGAAAGATTGTATTTAAAGCAGTAAAAGATGCCAGCTGCTTAGAGGATACAATACACCGAGTTGTCTCTTTTTACAGCTCTTCAGCATGCTGGGAAGCACATGGAAGACTGCATTGTGGCCTCATACACAGCACTGCTTCTAGGCTGTCTCTGCCAAGAGAGTCCAGTAAGGGAATAAGTCAATAACTCACTCTTAACTCCAGTAGATTTTTTAATGAAGTAATAATTTGCCTTACTGAAATGGGTTCATTAAATTAGGGCTCAGCTAGTACATTTATTCAGCTACATTGATGTATATAGCTCTGTGGAAGGTTGCCAGAGGTATTCCATACAAAACAAATCTTCTGAGCATCAGTATGTTTATCAAAGGAGTCTGGATTTGAATCTTTAATCTTTTGTACCTCTCATTTGTTGTTAGTCTTAGACCACAAATGAGCTTACTTTGGAAAGGCAAATTGGCTTGCCTGCAACTTCTCTAACTATAAAAGTTTGCTTTGTCTTTCAGTAATTTCGCTAAGCAAGTTAATGTTGTCTTGTTAGTTTTTTCATCCTAGTCTGATTTTTATTTCCAGTGAGGTTGTAATGAAGTTGTGTAGGTCCACAAAAGCGGAAGATGGTTGTCTCAGACCGGAAATGCATAGTAGAAAGTTGAAGTTAATCCTTAAGTATGGAACTTTGGTGACTGAAAACTTCAAACTGTGGCGTCAGATACACGGTCAAATGAAAATGGGGTTCAGACCTGCCTTCCGGATAGTTTCAGTTTATGGGATGGCAGAAATGTTCTTCAGCATGCTATTCCGTAAATCTTACTTGCTTCTTGATTACCTTTATACAGTCTTAGTGTGTAGAGTCATACTGATGTCAAGTGTTGAGAATTATTTCACTTATTAATTGTAAAGGGGTCTTTTCTGTGTGTCAGGAGAATAAACCAGTCTTTTTTTTTAGTTTCAGTTCTTGGTAACCTTGTTAGGCCATGGGGAGCTTTGATGGTAATAATCCTTAACTGAGAAAAGATTGCAGGAATTGTTGTATCCTAGAAATAAACCCCGTAAACATCAAGAGCCTTCAGAGTCTCCAATCACAGAGAAGACAGCAAAGTGCCATCTTAATTATGCTATAAATACATTTGTCTTGCTGCTTCTCACGTACAGAATAACGTGGCTCTCAGTGTTGGAAAAATATTTCCCAATTTAAAATAATTATATTTCTCCTAGATCAACGTGACTACTGTGAGGGAATACTTACCTGAAGGAGATTTCTCAATAATGACTGAAATGCTCAAAAAATTTCTCAGTTTTATGAATCTTACTGTAAGTAATGCATATTTTTAATTTATGAAAATAGAGACTTTTGTAGTTCTGTCATCTTCTATAATAGCCCATGCATTTGTCGAAGCTTTTACGATTTTTCAGTGGGCTTTACGAGAGCCTGGGGTCGTTTTCTGTGTTTGCAAATATTGAAGACCTGTTTCTGTGTCTTTTATGTATTTGTTTACTGTATTAATTAGGAGCTACTTTCATTCCACATGAATGTTACTAATCATCTTTCTGAACCTGATTGTTTTTACTGATATGTCTAAGCCCTAACATGCTGAAATGAGCTTAGCCCTAAAATGTTTTCAAGTGGTACTACATAAATGCTTACTTGGTACTTTGTTTTCTGTCGCATTTTCCAGTGTGCTGTTGGAACAACAGGCCAGAAATCCATCTCTAGGGTGATTGAATACTTGGAACACTGCTAGATACTTAACTTCCGCTGCAAGCACTCTAATGCTGGAGCTACCCTTAGACAAAAGAAGTCATGAAAGAAGTCCTTGAAGGATATACCAAGAGCATTCATCTATGTCATTCGTGTTCGGATTTTTAAGGCTACCTGGTCTCTTAACCATGCATTCAGCAATTTCTAAAGACAGTTACTACATCAATCTGCAACTATCAAAAATGAGGGGAAAAAGGTTCAGAGGAAAGTAAATAAAGAAACCATGCTGTTTATGATGCAGTGCAGTATTTAAATATTTTTGGCAGGGTTTATCCTCCCTATCTTTTTTCTTGCTTTGTTCGTGACCAGTTTCAAGGGGAAAACTTGCTGCTGATAGTGCAACTGCTGTTTACTGTTGAGCCACTGTTTCATGCCAGCCAGGTGCAAAGGCAGCTTAGCTACTGAGGTATCAAATGTTCTAATAAAGAAGTTCTGGACAGCAGCACCGCTCCTATTTGAGTTTAATTTGCTCTTGCTTTTTTATTACTAGATTATTCCAAAATCGTAAAATATAAATTTTTAAATACTTTTGTGATTTTAACTACTGTCTATATTTAAAATTTGTTGGAATCCAAAGAGGTGAGGATTGGATAGTTTATTTTTTATACTGTTTTGATTGAAATTAGGTTGTTGAACTATTTCTCAGTTCTAAAACTGTCATGGCCCGTGTACTGTAAACTGATACGACCATAACACTTTGTAATTCTGAGATGCATGCAAACCCATAAATACATAAAGCCATTTGAGAGGGTGTGTTATCCACAAAAGAAATAAAAATTGTGCCCTGTTTAAGGAAACAAAAAGGGGGGGTGGGATGGAGGGTGGGAGGGAAGATATTCATTCCCAGGGCAGTTTACACTTCTAATGAGCAAAAACTTTGAAATGCTGTTTAGATTTGTTTCAAGGAAGCGCTCAAGATGTATTTTATATTGCTTGATACAAAGAATTTGGATGTTGTAGGGGGAAGAATTTTGAAGAGGCTAAAACACCAATGGGGATTAATGTTTCCAGCTGACATAATCTTTCTATTTCATCCTTCTGTAGTATGTCAAAGTTTAAATGCATACAACACAAAGCCTTAAATTGCTGATATAGCTAAGATTTTGTTCAGTCTGAGGTCTAGTTCACAGCAAAGCATTGTGTTTGAAGACTTAAATGGAACAAGAAATCCCAGAAAATACATCACTTGTTTCTTTAGTATTTTTTTCTTGCACTCGTTATTCAGACCAACAGAATTGGTAATTATTTTTATTAAGCTGGTCTTGAATATTTGCAGACTGTTCTGAGATCTGCTCCATCACATTTTTAAATACCTGTATAGATAGTTAAATCATGTTATTCCATTGAATTTGTAAAACTTGAAGCCATAAAAATATTAGTTCTATGTATAATGAGGGGGAAGTAACAGGAAATCTAACCTGCTTTTAGATCTTGTTATCTCCGTGTATAAAGTTACAAACTTGTGCTTTTGTATCAGTGCCAGCTGTAAATTTTTTACATACAGTGGCTGCCTTCTATGTCTTCCTATTTTTGATAATGCAGATTGTTGAGAATTCTGTAAGGAAGTAACTGATTAGCGGCAAAATTCCTATGTTGGTCATACTTTTTGCGTTTTCTCTCATCACCTTCTAAAACTTAGCATACCAGTGTAACTCTGAAAAGTTTTTGAGGTTGTGTTCCCTTTGCTTCAAAACAAAACTGAACACGAACAACTCAGTATTGGGAGACAAAAGCTGTATGTAAACCATCTGTGTCGAGAGGAAACTGTTGAATATTTTGTCCATCTACTCTTCTGATTTAAGACCTTTTCATTTGAAGTGGGATTTCAATATGATTATAGAGTTTCTGTGGGGCGATGGCAAGAGGCAACGCAGATGCGATGAAGGGGAAATCAGGGACAACTACCTTTCTTTGTTACACTGGTAATTGTTTGGGAATTGATTTACCTCAGTGTTTAACAGTTCTTTTCAATGTAACTAATTGTCAAGCACTGACAAATGCAGATCTTTTTTTTCTTTGAGGGTGGGGGGAGAAATCACCCTGTGAGCTGCAGTGCATTTTTGTGTGTTAGACCCTCAAATAACTCTGCATTAAAGGGTACTTGAGGCCAACTTGCAAATTAAAGTTTTAAAGTAACTTTTTTTCCATTGTAAATATTTGTGTAAATAATCTCAATTGGAAATTAGAACAGTAGAGTACTTTTCTGAATCCAATCCTATTTTTATTTTATACAGTATTTCTCAGCTGTGATCTTTGGAGCAAAAGCCAACGGCAGGAAAAATAGTTTGTACCAGTTTCATGAAGTATGTCTTTGGGTTTTTGTAAATAATTTTAACTCAAATAAAATTGCTACTTTCAATACATATCTTGTCTTTTAACATGTAATAAAGCACTCCCCCGAGTGACTGCAGAAAGAAGGCAGCGGCAGGTAAATTGTCAAATGAGAAACATGCCATAAGTAGAGGAATGCGTTGTTTTATGTTGGTGTGATGGGATGACAGAATTCAGTGCCTGGACCCCCACGCTGGGATTTATTGAACCAACCGAGCTTGAACCGTTCTGGAGAAGATGTACTGAATCTTGATGCATTTTTGGAGCTCTCCACACAAGTTGATATTGATCTTTCAGCTGAAGGGACGTGGTAGTTTTGAAGAGCTGTAATTAGAGTAACAAAAATGTACAGAGAAATCGAGCAGGTCTTGTTACACTGATACTTTTTACATTACGAAGGATGTAAATGGCTCTTTTCTTCAGCAGAAAAATAGTTCCATTGAGAGTTGTTCTGTACATCAATATGAATGATGCTTTAATTTGTTCAGGATGGAATTTTTTCTATGGATTTTTCTTAACTGATCCAACCAGATACAAGAACAATATGCAGAAAGTCATGAGCTGTAGTAAAGACAGTTTAAAGTTGTGCGTCATCTCATTGCCACTGTTAATGAGCATCAGCATAATGGGATTTTATTTCTATGCTGTGAAGGAATCCTGCTGGAGGTTGAGATCTGGAACAGGATGTTACAAGAACGTGGCGCTGTTAATGGTAGATACAGCTTTACGTAGGCAAGCGCTTTAAGAAAAAAATTATTGCAGCCTCTAGTGAAATAAATATTTCCTCTAGGTTTTGTCACAAGGTATGTAATGGAGACACTACACGTGGGTGCCCTGAGAACTCGTCCGCTGAAGCTTCTGTAGATTTGGGAGTAATCTGTTCACATAGATTATTTCACTTTCAGACTGTTGTAAAATGCATGATTTTTGCATAATGACTAAGGCTGGCGTGATCTGTGCAGCACTGATTTATAGTAAGCTTAATGTAAAAGCAGGTTGTAGTGCTGGAGATAATTTCTCAAGCTGGCCTAATGGAGTTGGTTTTGTGCTGGCAGCAGATTGATTGTAAGTATAAGATTGGACAATGATCACAAAGGTATAAAAGCTTTGTTCTTGTTCTCGAGCTGAGCACCTGTGCCAAGTGCACAGCTGGAATACTGCAGTTCTACGGAACTCTGTCATTGCTGTATGGCTGCTTCCACATGGACAAATGATGGTGGGACCTGCAGTAGGACATCCTAACAGGCTTTTTTGCCATTGGTGATGTTTTCGTTCTCAAATACTTTAATGAATTGATACAGATATTTTTGGTATCAGATGCTTCAGCAAGGATTGTATCTTCTCTCATTTTCTGGACATCAGTAATTACTTCTTTGAGTAAGCAAGTCAAAACCTATTCAGTCAGTCAGTCAGTGGGACTGTTACCAGGCAAACCCATGTGCCTTTTTCAGGGGAGGGTTGGTTGGTTGGTTTGTTTGTTTTCTTTTTAACGTGCTTTTCTCATTCAAGCAGCACAGAAAACAAAAATGTGTATTTGAGTTCAAAGGCTAAAGGAATTTAAGTTGCTGCCATTTTTCTGCATCAGGGTGTTCCTTACGAGATAAAACTTTAAAAACTTGTTAATTGCTTTGTTTTTAAAGATGGTGCACCTGGAATTTGCCCTGAATCTATTTGCTGAACGTTTTCAAAACCAAGCCAAAGTAATTCTTGCTTGCAGCTGCTTCTCCTTTCTGTGTGATATTTTATTTCACCTTTGGATAAAAGCTACTACAGGGTTCTTTTAGCTACGTGGAGCAGAAGCCATTCACACATTCTGTTTTTCCTGTCCTGCAGGTCCCCTGCCCAAGACATTAGCAGCATCAATAGATGTAGATAGCCTTACTGTAAGTAAAAGTGAAACCATTATAAATAATGCAACAACTGCTTTAAGTCCTTATCTAAAGGTAGATTGATTTACTGATGCCACAGTGATCTTAATTCCAGCTGTGAAAACTGACCTTGAGTTACTGCTATAGGTTTTGGGCTGCCAAGCTTGATATGATACCTGTCTGTGACAGTGGGCACTACGTGGTGATGCAGAGGATGTTGTAAGGAGTCCTGGAAATGACAGACTCAGTGGGAGGAAAGAACCGTACTAGAGAAAATGCCGTAAAATTGGAAGAAAGATGTGTTAATATCTTTTAACTCCTGTTGTCCAAACCGTATCGCTAAAGCTCCCAGTGCCCAATTACATGTTGAATTTGTATTACATCTGCTTGGAAGTAAAGGCCAGAGAATTTCTTGAGATGTGCTCTTGAAAGCTAGGTTACTAAGAAATAAAAAGAGTTGTTGAGACAACAGTACATATTTCCATTTACGCTCACTACATAGTCTTAGGATTTTAATCTCTGAGGTGATCTGAAGCTACCAAAAAGATTCAGTGCTGGATGAAATAGTAGGCTTTTGCAGCGTAACACTTGGTGAGGCGGCATTGATGGCTTCTTTATTTTGGGAGTAAACGAAGGAGTTACTAGGAGTTTTATTTAGATTTGCTGTTCAATGTGGGAATTATTTATCAATATTCTATGTTATAAGATTTAGTTGTCTCTGCATTATTTTTTTTTTTCCAAGTGAGGAGGAAGGGCGTTAACCTGAAGCATGGAACGGATTAAACAATTCCCATTCCATCTGCAGAGCTGACCCTGTGATTGTGTCCTAACACAGCAGTACAGTGCTGGTCAGGTGAGTGAGTTCATGTGTTTGTTCTTGTTCTTCTTCTAGAACTTTCTAGCTCTGTCACTTTTAAAAGGATTGAATGTCTTCTTCACGCTGAAAATAAGGAATACAGACAGTGAGAAAGGATGCTGTACTAGGAAAAAAGTTAGAGCCAAGGTTGCACCAAAGAGTTCATGTTTAATTGTGGAGATAGCACTTGTATAAACATCTCTATTAAAGACCCAAAGCAGATTTCTTTAAGAGATTCAGAACTTGGATTTTCTTATTCAACTTCACTGATGTTCAATCAATCCAATAGAAATCAAAAGAGAAAAGTTACAACGGCTGTACTTTTGAAGGGAAAAACCCCACGGATGCATAGAATAGTATTCTTTCAGTCAGTGATAGACGAGAAAGTGTAATCAGCTAGCCTGTTTGACACATGAAGGACTTGTCAGTCCTAGAGCCAGTTACTGCTGATTGGGTTCCTTCCTCATTGCGGTATTGTATTCGGTTAATAGAAAGCCTGCTATGCAGTCTAAGTAATCTGAATTAGGAGGTTGAGCAAGCCTTGATGAAAAATACATGGGAATGTAGATATGTGTATAGACACACCCACACATCCTTCTATATATATTTTGCTTTTCTGCTGTTCCCAGTACCTAGCAGAACTAATGCCTGAAAATCAAGTCGAAGGACATTTCTGCAGCAGTTTGAGTGAGAAAGGAATTCACTTTTATATCAAATGAGCCCATTCAAAAGATAAATACATGAATTAATTTATCTGGGAATGTTCTCAAAGTTTTAGAACTTCATGTTTGTTTTATGGATGTGTTTTTGGCTTACCGTCCCACCAGTTTGGCTCTTGGTAACATTTCTGAGGCAAAAAGCTTTTAAAATAACCAGCCTGCATTGTTTTCTAGTCTGCTTTTTGATTTATACATTGTATCTGGATGGAATTTAAATACAAACCATAAGGGAAAACTTGCAGTCAGATTACCTTCTATCACAGATGTTTTCTCAGGCGTAAATTCTGGTTCAAAACGCTGATCTGCAGGTTACTGAGCCTCCAGCTTAACAAGATGCTTAGTGATGTAGCATATAAACTTGTGTAGCATCAAGTGTCATTTTGCTGGCTCAAATAATCAAAGTTTTAATTCAGCAAGGAATTTTAGAGCACGTCAAGCTAGCTTATCCAACTAGGTAGGTTGCTCTGACAGTAATGCCTCCTATTTATTTCCATGTAAACTACAACAACTACAAAGAGGATAGTAATGCTGTTTGATGTCTCATCACTGGTAATGATGTGATCCAGGAAGCTGTCACCTTCAACCTCATATTTGTTCAGCAGGACCTGGCCAACTTGAATACAGTGTTCTTTGTGTTCCTGTGTATGCATTTACGGACCCAGCTGGTGCAAATACTGTAATGTTGCCACCATCATTTCCAATGCTGTGAAGCGAGTACTCAGTTCCACACACAGTTACCTGGTCGTAATATGCCAACTTGCATGGATGAGCTGATTAAAATGCTCATTTCATGATGTGTTGGTCTGCGTGGCCATCAGGGCCGTGGCTTGTCTTTCGTGTTGCTGTTGCCACTGCTGGAACACACCACCCACTGTTTGGTCTCCATAAATGTTCAGTAAGCATTGATGAATGTCAGTGGGTACAATCTTTTCCACTGGGAGCAATTCAGTTCCACGCTTTTGTTTCATACGCACTTCCATGTCAGTTATCACTTTGTCAGACTGCCCCTCTGCTGCCATCTGTCACACAGCAACATGGAATGAAATGTTGGTGGGAGGTTCAACATCTACTGCCATACCACCATCCTTCACCTCTGACATTGTGGGCCAACGTAATAAAATAGGAGGCATTACTTTTGGAGCGGCCCACGTAAAAACACCATCTTGTATGTCTAGGTTGAAGTGCTATATTGAAATTATGCTCCAGCAGCAGAAATTGAGTGCTATAACTAACTAGAAGTGATACTTGTATTGTTTGTAGTCTTCCTTGTCTTACCTGATTTTTAAAACGTCTTGTTTAAACCAAGCATCTTCCTACTGGAAAAAAATGTTTGGAATTTGCTGCATATACCTATCAGACATCTGATTTAAAACCAGAGCTTCTGTCTTGCAAAATCCCTTTTTTAATTTGTGATCCCTCAGAATACAATGAGATTTTTATTGAGGATTTTGAAAAATTAATTTTTAACAATTCTATCCCAGATAATCATAAAAATGTGTTTCCTCATTATGTTTGGGTTATAATGGTTCTTCAAGAATGATTTCAGTTGTGAGATAAACCCCAGCATTTTATACAGGACTTCATATGTCATTTATGCATTCCTGTAGGGCATCAATTAAAACTGCTAGGACAAAATTGTGCTCTACAACGATTTGGCAGTCTACTATGTATCCAGTCTGAGACTGTAAATTTATCTTCTGAGATAACTAAATCAATGTTTATGTTCCTCAGAAGAAGATGGAATGGCTGTGTATTTCTATTGTTGTCATCCAGTTAAGATGCTTATAAAAAACTGTAACAACTATAATCTTACCTGATACTTGTAGCTTGCATTCAGATTCTCATTAAGAAGAATCCCTCCTTAATCCCAGTTGCTGAGCCATTTCTTGCATCATTCCAGAGAGAAGAGTCAATTCAGTACCATGGGAATGTACTCTGTCCCATATCTAGCAAAGAAACACTGCATGTTAGAAATCATGCAACCAAAAGACACAAAGGAGTTCCATGACCAGATTTCATTTAACTGCTTTAATATATGAGATTACACATGGACTTTATGAGTAGGTGGTTTGATTTCCCATACCGGGCAGGTGGAGGACCGTCTCCCTTTCTGAACGTATTTCCAGTAGTGTATCATGCTGTCTGGGATTAGGTTGCTATCTCAGTGTAGTGCAAAACATACCACCTACATACAGTTACCACGAAGACTGCATTCGCTACTGCACTGCAAACAACTTGCATCCAACACTGAGAATTAACCAAGATACAGCTAAGGTTGATATTCTGCCTTGATTTGGTGGTACATGGTTTACCTTTATTAATGTGGCAGACTCCAGAACTAGACTGGGCCTGGTCTACCAAGTGCTTTCCAGGGAAACAACTTTGCTGTTTTATGTTGACCGTTGTTGGAAAGTATGACACAAAGCTAAAAAATCTGTTTACAAATCACCCTCTCTACCTTTTCTATCATCTGTTTTCAATATAATCACTTAAAGATTTTACAAGAGGAAAGTTTTGTTTGGCAGAAGTTCCTGAGAGTTGTTATTCAGCACAAGGAATGAACTTTTATTATCTCTTTATTCCAGAAGAGATGAAAAAGCAACACCAACAAAATACCCCATCTTATTCCCATCCTGAAATGACTCTTCTACAGTGGCTTCTGTATCAGGACACAGATTCTGCCTTCCATCAGTCTAAGGTCCAGACCTCTTCACAGCACTTGGCTTATAGTCCAGATTTCAAGTGTCAGTTACCCAGAAACACTGAGCATATGTAAGTGATCAATCCTGAATTTGCACATTAGAGTAAGGACCAGCACTGTCCAGCCTGCAGAATACCAAAGAGCAGTAGAAGAAAATGAGAGGTTATTTACTTCAACTTGACAGCCTAATAAAGCAGTGCACGTGAGGAAAAACAGCTCTATAATTGCATGAAGTTAGACAGTAAATTAGCTGTACCCAGCAGAAGAAAGCATCTCAGACTATTGAATTTCAGCATATGGCAAGAAGGCAAGTAAAACAGTAGGCATTATTAGGGATGCAAATAGAAGAGGAGCCGTCTTCATCTCACAGTATGCATCTGTTCTGTTGCCTTGCTTTGAACATAACACAGATTCTGGGAGATAGCAAGAGAGACAGAAACAAAAACCAACCTCTTTCTCTTCCTTTCTTCTTCTTTATACCCTGAATATCCAGGCTTTTGGAACAGGCAGAAGAGGTTCAACAGAACTCAAAGAAGTAATAATCACGGGGAGCAACAAATTCAGTTATGATGTGGAAAATCTAAATAGGAAATGACTATATTTCTGCCAGGAGCTCTCCTTTGTTCTTGCAGGAGGGAGCTCAGTGTAATTATCAGGCAGTAGAACTGAAAATAAGCAAAAGAAATGACTTCTTAATGCAACAGTGCAGAGTAAAACTGTGGAACTCCCTGCCCTACCATACTGCAGGCTGCTTACTGAGCATTAGCCTTTCTATATATGGTGGCTAAAAATCACTGAACTGCGTGAGGGATTAGTGGTAGGTCCTCCTGTTATCTGCAAGTGTTGGTCTCTTCTTAAAAAAATTTTGCAGCAATTCCCCCACCCCTTAATGTGCCACTGCTTTGTGGCAGCACATATGCTGTCCAGTGTGCACACACAGCAGGGGCAGCTTTATTTGGAGCCTAATTCCTTGGTTACCCAGCAGCGCCCCAGATGCTGCTATGCTTCAGGATTAGCTGGGTTTAAGAGTCACGTCCCTGGGTGACAATCCTAGAGTGACAGACTGGGCCAGACCCTGGTGGGGCTGGGAGAGGGTTTCCACCCCCAACTGCTCAAGCCAAATCCTTCCCGGGGAAGAATTTCCTTGCACATGCTTAGAATGTGGCAGACATCTATTCCCATTTCTTCTGTGCCCTTGCTATGTTTTCCAGAGCTGGCTGCATACCCACTGTCCCCTTCTTGCATCTCTTCTATCACTAATTTATCCTCACTTGCCTGCTTTCTCCCAGCCCCCACATGCCTACCAAGCCTCTGTATAAATAATCTGTATTCTTTTCAAAAGCAGCCCCATCTGTATAATCTGTTGCACTCAAATTTCATTTCCAAAAATACCGAATAAATACCATGGCCAGACAGATAGGCCGGTAGATCTCGCTCGCATTTCAACCCTGGGTATGCTTCCAGCTTCTGCTGCTAGCTGGAGATGGATTCGGTTCAGTTGTCGTATGTATCCCCTTGAGCTGTTCAGGTCATATGAAACCAGGCTTGTGAGAAACTTCCTAACCCAGCCTTCCTGCTTTTTGCTGCTTAGCACATCACGTGTACCTTTCAGTAGAGCTCAGCTCTCTTATTCTTCAGTTCTTGCTGCGGATCCCTCAGTAGCGAGGCAGACACAGCAAGGTGGGTGTTCAGCCACAGAGACCCCTGCGGGGCAGCCAGAGTTTCAGACATGCTGCTTCATGCCTTGTAAAGCGCTGGGCGTGGGGCAGACTGTGTGCTGAGAACTGCACCTTGTAAATAGCCAAGAAGTGGCAACACTTAGGCCAAACTGTGGCACGCACCACTTGTTCTGGGCCCATCCATGGAAGCAAGAGGGTTTTAGCACAGCTAGGAAAGTCAGCCTTTGAACAAGACTTCAAGCTTAAATGCATATAGAAGCAACACTAATTCATCTAGCAGGAACGTATACTGCACTGGCATCAGTCCCGCTGTGTGTTAATTATTAAGGAGTGGTATTTTTAGTCAGCACTTGCAATAGATTCCACATGTCTGTAACCTTCTTCCCATGGAAGTTCATCACAATGTCAAGTATTTAATTAATTACAACCTTTATTTTAAAGGTGCTGTTGCAAACAACTGAGATGTTCTGTTAGAGCAATCTCTTTAATCCCCCTCCACCCCCTCCCAGCTAGGAAGGCTAAACAATTGAGTGAGTTTTAGCTGTATTTTCTAACATCACAGAGCGCCAACTTTGGTCCAGGGTATAAATAGAAATCCACAGAAGGAGGGAGGGAGAAAAATTGGAGGAACAAGAATATGGAGTATCTTCTAAAGAACTGCTTAAGCGTCTCAAGTTAATTACAGCCAGTAATCTGCTGTTTGACTAATAAAAAATGTGTGCTTTTTAAAATAAGTAAATTAAATAATGTTTAATTGCCACACTTGAAAGAAATTTTTCCTACAGAAAAAGATAATCCTTTAGTAGTTGGCAGCTCTTGGTGTCGTTTGCCTAAAACCACAGA